>JABUQX010071333.1:0-27500 GCA_015478945.1 Trachelipus rathkii | reverse complement strand
TCCTCGATCATCTGGAGTCTCATTCCCTTCTTCAGATCATCAGTATGGCTTTTCGTCGTGCGGAGTCAACTGGTGACATACTGTCCTATCTAACTTGATTTATGGTCTTCTGCCCTTAGGACCATGGGAGTCTTGCCGTGGTGCGCGCTTGACATATCCAAGCTTTTGACGGGTTGGCACGCGTCACTGCTCTCTAAGCTCCCTTCCTTTGCGGTTTCCTCCTTCTCTTTGCTTACTCTGTCTAGTTTTCTCTCCAATCGCTCTTATATCAGCACTCGTTGATGGAGCAGACCTCTATCCTCCTTTCTGTTAATTATGGTGTTCTTCAAGGTTCTGTTCTATCTCCTAAACTTTATTCCTACTTTCATCACGATCTCCTCAGCTGTACTTCCAAATCTGTTCACTCTTATGCCGATGACTCAACCCTTCCCCTCTTCTTACTCATTTCAAATCTGCTCCCTCTTTTGCTTCTAGAGCTTGCCTCTCGTCTTCATCTTCCGATTCATCCTTGGTGATCTTGTGGATGGATTTCCGGTGGGGTTCACGCAACCTTAGTAAAATTCCTCTTTAAAAACTCAAACTTCTCTACATCTCCCTCTCAAAGACACCTCCAAACTTTCTCTATTTCCTTCGACGCTCTAAACGTCTCCTCCTGTGGAATACATAAACATTCTTGGTCTTAACATAAACAATAAAAATGTCTTGGAAACCTACATATTTCATGGTTGCTTAAGGTGGCCTCAAAGAAACTGTGAGTTCTGTTCAGTTGCGGGAATTTTTTTCATCTGGCAACAGCTGTTTTCCAGATTATTATAGGCCTTTATTTGCCCTTGTATGGGTACTGCTTCTCACATTTGGGGGGGCCCCGGCTCCCCCTTCTAATGGATAGGGTTGAGTCTAAAAATAAGAGACTAATAAACTGTCCCCTTATTTCAAACTCTCTTGACCCTCTATCTCTGCGACTGACGTTGGCGCAACTATCTCTTTTCTATAGTTACTACAGCGGTAGATGCTCAGGGAGTTGCCGCCTCGTATTCCCACCTCCATGGCGTCGCCCTCCGCAATACAAGGGGTCCATGCTCTCGCAACGAATTTTGCGTGAGTATTGAGAAACCCAGACTTGTCGTTGTGGTGCCTCTTTCGTTCCAGCTACTTCTGTCTGTGAACTCCTGCCTTCTTCTGTTTTTCCAACTGTATTTAATCTTCCCTCTCTTTAAAGCCCACGTCTGCGCGCTCACCTGAGAGATTTGCCTTAGGCTGGGGATTGGGTGGGTTTTCCTTGTTTTATTTTCTGCCCCCTTCCTTGGAAAGGGCTCGGCCCGTGAGTGGTGGTTAACTGCTAAAAAAAAAAAAAACAAAAAAAAATAATACTAATATATAGTATATATAATATATATATATATATATAATTATATATATATATATATATATATAATTATATATTATATATTATATATATATATATAGTATATATATATATAATATATAGTATATATAAGTAATAATATAATATAATATATATATATATATATATATATATATATAAATATATATATATATATATATATATATATACTATATATATATCGTAAATATTATATTTCTCCCTCTGACAAAACTTCATTCTTCTTTTTCTGGCAACTCCTTTACTGGTTTCCAATCCATTTTTCTTCGCTCTCCCAGCGATTGATTCCCTGCACTCTCACATATACATCTTACAAACCGACTATCATCCATTCCTTTCCATATGACCAAACCATCTCAATGTACTCTCGTTTATTCTCTCATTTACTTCTTTTTTCACACCACACAACTCCCTAATGCGTTCTTTCCCCATTTTATCAATTTTTCTCACACCTAACACATTCCTAAGATTGTTCATCTGAACACTTTGTACCTTAGATCTGTACTTCTTATTCCAGACCATAGTTTCACTACTATATAATACACCAGGTAACAATTTACCCTCATGCATAATCTAGCGCACTCAAGACTTAATCCCTTCATATACACCAAGGATTTAATTGCACCAGCAACCTTCCTACCATTCACAACTTTCCTACTGCAGTCTGCATCATCCGGTCCCTTTTCATTTCCAACATGTATCCTAAATATTTAAACTCAGATACTTGTTGCAGTCGCTCACCATCTAACCATGATTTCAAACCGCGGACTCCTCACTCACTACCAAAACCTTACTGTTATCTACATTTACTTTCAAACCCCTCCTTTTACACACCCTGCCAAATCCCTCTACCAACTATCTAAACCTCTCTTCAGATTCACCACACAAACCAAATCATCCGCATACAATAAGCAGGGCACCCTCACTCTCTTCCATTCTCCATCATGCTAGCATTTTTCTCCGTTCCACCCCAACCTCAAATTCTTTCATAACCCGATCCATATACGAATTAAATAACAAAGGAGACATAACACATCCCTGCCTAGTCGCTATTAATATTAAACCAATCACTCTCGACTCCATATTTTCCTTACACGCATTTCCCTATCGTCATACATACTTTTGATTGTAATCATAAGCTTACCACCAACACCATATTATCACGATATATACCTGCACAGATCCCTTGCCCCCCCCCCCGTTTCACCCCCCCCCCCATATTAATCCTGTCATGGTCTGTTGCCAAATCCATAAAACCTAAAATACAATTTATTTGTTCTTCTCTCTCATTTTCTTCAATCATTTGTTTCAAAGTAAAAATTTGATCCACACATCCTCTTACACTTCTAGATGCATCTTGTTATTCACGAATCAGTCCTTCAGTTACTCGATGTACTCTTTCAACCAAAATACCAGCATACATCTTCCCTCAACACTCAATAAACTAATTCCCCTATAGTTCATACAGTTACCTTATCCCCCTTACCTTTATATAAAGGTTCATTACTGTTCTCCTCCATTCTCTCGTAGCTATACCCTCCATAAAAATGCTTTGTTACACACTTTCAAATCCATTCAATCACCATTTTCGCTTTCATTATATTCTTGACATTACACCAGTTAATTTCCACTATGCCTGCAGACATTTACCATTCTTCAACTTTTTAACCCTACCCATTACCTCCTCCCCACTAATTATATCATCCAAAATACATATTTCTTCTTGCACCTCAAACCCACACAACACACATTCACTATCACTCTTCATTACTGCTTTATGTTATGCAGATTTTCGAGTGTTCCCTCCACACTCTCTCACATCCCATTTCATCAGTTTACGAAAGCACCATCCCTGTTCATTATTCTATGCAGATTCCCCTTTATTCTCATTCTTAACCTTTCGCGCTTCCTTCTTGAAAAGCATAATATTCATTTGGAAGTTCATATTTCGTTCTTCTTTCTAAATTGTTCATTGTACCTCAATTTTTTCTGCTACGGTATGCAAACTATTAGTCTTCCTTTTTCCACCTTATATAATCCAATCATCTTTCTTTTAGGAGAACCTCATCATTTGCTTTGAGCACCTTCAACCACGCGTCTTTTTACCCTTTAACCGCTTTGCATCACCTCTGTTCATTCCACCATTCACTGTTGAGATTCTTACTTCCTACTTGAGCACATCACAACTTCTTGTGACTACTTAACAAAGGCTTCCTTAATTTGTGTCCAGATTTGTTCAGTTTCACATTGTTCATATTCAACGTAGTCATTTTGCTAGGAGCTTCCCCATTTAACCTTATGACATGGCCAACCCAGATTGTGATCATCTTACCCTATGGTTTTGTACTAATTTTCATCACTTTATCTTTTAAAGTGATTAATATATCCATTAATTCCTTTTCCTTGTGCCAACTCGTTCAAACTCAAAGTTTACCAAATCACACAGTTATTTTCTTTTGTATCAAGCAGCCAACAGCAGAATCATCTAGATGTAAAAATGTAAAACGCTTGTCGCCCAAATTACTTCTTTTGCAGTTCATTTCAGCTCCTTCCCAATTCTATCAAATACCTAATTTGCTATTAATTCTATAAAGATATTAAGAACATCTATGGGAGACATAACATAACCTTGTCTCAGACCCACTCCCTACTTTTAAACCACTCCCCTCCTCTGTTAATGATTAAACATCCTCTACTGTTCGGGTGTTAAAATGCTTTAAGTTGCCTTTAATAAAGAAAAAACCTATTATTCATAGCTTTCTCTTGTTTCCCCACAACTTCCACTCTTTTGCAACTTCTAATCATATAGCTCTATTTTAAGATTAATCAATGAAAAACATGCAAAAACAGTTTTTCATCCTTTTCTGAGAAATTTCAGTGCCAGCATATTCTAGGTATAATAACATTGAATCAAATCATAATCAGATCTACTCAGACCATTCTCCCAAAAACCATACATTGTTCCTACTCCAATTGTTTGTATATGAATACTATTTATTAAACTTTTCTATTTGAAAATATTCAGTTCCAGATATATTTAAACCTTATATACAAACACTATTTACAATTAAAGCTTTAATTCCTCTATAATTAAATAAACGCATTTACTCTTTGTTCCCCTTTACCCTATATTATAAATTAGTACAAGACAGGGCTCTACCAATCTATGTTGGATACACAAGACCGTTCCCAGTAAAATAATGAATTTTAAAATCTCATTTTCCACTCTCAATCAATAAGTAGAAAGTAATTACTGTACTCAATTTATTTTTTGCAGTAATATACTTTACTTTTATGGAAACCGCAGAAACATTTTTTCCTCCTATGATTTCGAACTCTTTTTTAATAGAATTAATTCCACATATTTCATCCTTTTTGATTTAATATATGCACTACATTATCATTTTCTAAATTAACTCTTAGTACCGTAATATTTCTAATTTTATGTTATAATTATATTTGAATTAATTCAAATGTGGAACAATCAGTTTCAGAAAAATAAAATTTTCCGGAGCTCCCAAGGTAAAATTACGGTCAGACTAGAGATTGTGAATGGTATCTTCGGCTTTAGCGAAACAAACAACCGGAAAATTATTTACAATTTGTGTAGTGGGATAAATATGTTGTTAGAGTTATAGACGTCTTATTCATATACTATGTTATTATGTTCGCTAACTACAGACTCCTAAGGCTATGAGATCGCTCAAAATGTGAGGGTCATAATAAATAATATTGATGAGTATAAATAGTTATATTAGATTCAAGGTTGAAATCCAGTATAGAGTGCAAATAATATTTCGCCTCGACATATTAGTGTAATTTGAGGTGCATGACTGTGTTCTCTCGTATCATGCCTCTGCACATATCGCGTGTGGTATAAAAATTTACTAGACTTGTAAGCTTGTAGACTCATACATTCGATAGTCAATGTTAATATACAACTATACTTAGGATTAAGGTCAATACTGTGTGATGATAGCACATGACGATTATTGCGTATTAATATTAAATATATATATCCGATGATATTCATTAAGATATCGCAGTTCAGATACTAATATGTTGCCCATACGGCGTTAATTCGAGGCATAGTGCTTTGACTGAGTGATCTCGCGCGTGCACGAGTACCGTGAACACACATCACTAGTTATAATCGTATGATACCCATAACATCCTCTCAAGCTATAAAGTTAAACTATGTTTATATGTATACGAAGACAAAATAATCTAGAGATTGGATCCATAAATATTATATAATAGTATACGATCGGTATATTTAGATGATGAGTTAAATTATGGGCTCTTAGTAGGTAAGGTTGGCAGGTGTTGAGAATGTATTAATCCTTATGATACAACCGAATAGATTATTATACAAATAATAAAATAGTTGTTATATGAAGTCAAGCCCCTATGTCCAGAGTCTTCTCTATAGTATTGTGTATATGTGAATAGACAAAAAAATTCTTTTCTTGTATTATTAAATATGATAAGGTTACATTGCTATAAGTAGAGTGTTTCAGCATATATCTAATTTGCGAAGGTCACATAAGGTATTTTAGCTTGGGAATTGATAAAGTATCTCGCTTGACATAGGCGATAAATAATATCTACTATGAGTCGGTAATGACTATAAGTCGTATGTCACGCTCACTTTTATGGGTTTAGTCTATTCAATCTGTCTACTATGAGCTTAGCATTCAATAATAGTTAGCTTCTAATATTTTGTTAAATTGTTCAGATCGGTTTTAGATACACAAAATTGCTGACCTTCTCCGTTAAAGATAATTAGTAGCGGTACCCTACTCTCCATATGATAATTCAACGCAAATTTAATATCTTCGTTTACACGATTTGATCTAATCTGACTAACACGACGTATGCCATATAAGGAATTCTTCAATTACCTATACTTTCCTCATCTAGGTGTTTGTAACTACGGCAAAGAAATTGTACCCTTTCCTTCCTCCATTAAATAGTACGTCCTCATTTAGTCTAATTCAGACAGCTTAAAATTATTGGTTGCTCTATAGTACTATTGCGGCAAGGTACTTAGGATAATCTCTTTGATGTACAAACCGTAAAAAAATTTAGACAGTTGGATGTTGTGATACGTAGCAAGTCAAGTGCTTAAATTTATCATTTCAAACGAGTCAAATACTATGCTGTAAATACCACAGAAAGTTAATTAATAAATTTTCTTATTAATATGTACTCATGTTTAGATCGCTTTCAGATGAAATATTAATGGGCATCCTAGAGATAATAGGAAGTGATTGACAGAATATCTCTTGCACAACGTAGAAAGAAAGAAAAAAATATAATCAATGATATGAGAGAATAAGTGATAAATAAGACGTGTAGTCAAGTTTAATATATTATAATATGTATAACTATATAGCAAAGAAAATCTAAATTGATAAATATATAATATGTTATTTCCGTTCGATTCGGTTTCATGGATAACTGGAATTTAGGACTCCTAGGTAATTTATAGGCAGGTGTTTGAGATTTATTCCTTTAGCCTTAAATCGTTAAATAGTAATTTACAGTTTAATGTATGTCAATTATAGCGTTTAAGTCAAGTTATTATTCATAGTTGTTTAATATAGATGTAGTATATATAGATCAATATAAGAAATCTAATGTATAATTTATTATTTGCTATGTTAGATCGGTTTCAGAATATAATTATAATTTATAGCTGATAATAGCGAATTAATTTAGAAGAAGTGATTGGTAAGTTAATCTTACCTTTTCATCACCAGAAAATTTTATCAATTTGATGTGGGAATAAATGGAAAGTCAAGCTTAAATTTAATATATTATTATATGTGACTAATAGCCAAAAGAATATTTGTATAATTGTTAATAATTATTATATTCCTTATTAGCAGATACAGGGTTCAGATACTAATTTTGCGAGCTAAAAAACAGATATTTTAGCAGGTGTTGAGATATCTTCCATTTGCACCACGTTAAAAATTTACAGTTTAGATGTTGCTAGATTACGCGTAGTCCAAGCTTATTGATATTGCCATATGTTTAATATAGAAATAAGATTAAATTGTAATTTATTATATGTATATCATCTAGCGGTTTCATGATAATTAAAGTGTTGGGTCTCCTAGGATATTTAAGGCAGGTGATTGAGTATCTTCATTTGCACAAACCGCTAAATTTTACATTTTTAATGTTATAGATATATTATGAAAGTCAAGCTTTAATTTATCTTTTTAGTGTGTAGTAACATAAAAAATCTAAATTTGGTTAATTTAAAATATGTATATCATGCGATCAGAATCGGTTTGAGATAATAATTTGGGCTCTATATATATTTAGTATTGTGTTTAGTGAAAGCCGCAAACCCGCCAAATTATGTAGATAGATACTCTCCTATTGCAACGAACTTTAATGGCTCTGTACAATTTTTGATATGTCCTCGATCCTAATTATAGAGAAAGTAAAGAGAGCTTATATATGTATATTATTTCTGCTGGTATAGTCCTCCTCATGAAAATAACTAGATCTGTACAATGGTAGTATAATGATTATTCATGGTCTAGACTCGAAGTATGCAGCCATAATAAGATTTTCTTCCTAATTAATTTAGGTATTGTGTTATGACAGCGTAAATATTCTCTTTTGCGCACAAAGCTGATAAAATATTTATCATTTCGCATGCTCCTAAAGATAGTCCCGCGCGCAATATATATTTGCTATCTTATTGTTTTAATGTGTCTAATCGCAATGAAATCTAAATTTGTTATAAATATGGTATTTCATGTTAGATCGGTTTATAATAATAATTTGAGCTTCCTAGGTATAGTTAAAGACAGTGTGATTTGATTATATCTCCTTTCAGTCAAACGATAAGCATATTAACAATAATTATTTATGAATGTAGTGGTAAATGGAGTCAAGTCTTTTATTTGTATTTTATGAGTGTAAATAGTCAAATAAATCTATTAAATTTTTATAATATGTATTTCATGTTAGATTACAGTTTCAGAGTTAAATAATTTATGGGACTAATAGTAATAAATTTAGCGGTGTTTGAGGTATCTCCAATTGCATACATACATTATTTAAACATTTTAATATCAAATTTGATTAGAGTTGAGTCAATAGGTATGATCAAGCCATTAATTTTATATATGGTAATATATGATGTAATGAAGCAAGCGATAATCTAAATTATGTTAATAATATGTTTATCTTGTTAGGTCGGTATTTTCAGGTACAGTTTAATTATGTCAGTGCTTCCTGTGAATTAGGCAAGTTTTTGAGATACTCTCATTGATTCGGAATAACCGGGCTAAGAAAGATTACAGCGGTGATGTTGTGATACAGCGAATATTTCAAGCGTATAATTTTTTATTTTTAATTTATGTAAATCAGTCAAAGAAATCTTATTAAAATTTGTATAATATGTAATATAATAGTAGAATAACGTTATCAGATAAACATAATATTTGAGAGACCTAGTCATATAAATTGTACAGATCGTTTGAGAATATTCTGCTTTCTGCAAATCGCGTAAAGAAAGCTTCAGAAATTTGATTGTGTAGTGAATAAGTGCCGCCGTCAAGCTTATACTATTGATTGTAATAAGATAAGGCATAATAGCACGAAATCTGTGATGCGCTATAATATGTATTCAATGTTGTAGATCCGCCGCAGATAATAATTTAGGGTTCCTAGGGCAAATCCTTAGGAGCAAGTGTGATACTAGATATTTCCATTTGCATAATCATAAATTTTACAATTTGATATATAATGCTTTAAAGAACTTAGTATTATTGCCTATTTAATAGATTGTATTATATATGTGTTAAGTAGCAAAGGAAATATAAATTTTATGAGAATATAATTATGATTTCAAGTTAGTTTGGTTTAGTTAATATAATTTTAGCATCTTAGGTAATATTAAGCAGGTGACTGAGATATCTCATATTGCACAAAAATCATTTAATAAAAATTTAAACATTTGATGTAGTGATAAAGCGTAGACAAGCTTTATATAATATATTGTATATATGTTAATAATAGCAAAGAAATCTAATATTATGTTATTAATAGAATAGATATGTATAATATTTCAATGTTAGTCGGTTTTCAAGATAATAAATTTGGGCTTCCTAGTAAATATTAGTGTAGTGTTATTTAAGAGGTATTTCTTATTGTCAGCAACTACAATAATTTAGTCAGAATTATTAGATAAGTCAGATTCACGAGGGAGTATGAATTACGCTTATCACTTGTTCATATATTGTGTTATTATGGATTAGTAGCTAAGAAGACATTTCTATTAATTCTAGCTTATTACTAATCATACTCATAACATCTAATCGAATCAGAGTTTCAGAATAATAATATTATGGGTATCTACTGAAATGGAATGGTATGGATGGTGTTCTATGACCCGCTATGTCATACTTCATTACAGCAAACATGAAGTAAAATAATTTGATAACTTAATTCGTGATCGCGTATATTGACTAGTCTCTCATAGATTTCGCTCTCTCTATAAATATCGTCTCATCACACTTGTTGGTCACATTAATGAGCATATTGAAATCGTAAATTGTCTTAATAAATTACTGAGTTATTCTCTATCATTACGACACTCGGAATATACGAGATAATATTATCTTGAGCTACGCTAGCTATACATATAGGACAGGTCATTAGTATGATTCTCATTGCAAAATTACTCTCTAAAATATATCTATACAATTGAAATAAGTTGGTGAAAGAGGGTCGTAATTAAAATGAACTTGATTTGGTCATTCTATCGTCATTTATGTATAAAATGAGAAATAGAATCTAAATTTGGTTATAATATATATAGTTATTTATGGAGATATAATACAGTTTCAGGTAATATATTTATGTCTATTAAGGTAATTTAGGGCAGTGTTTTGAAAGTATAATTCTATCTTGCACACAAAACCGTTTATAGAAAATATTAACATTTGATTAGGGTGATAACGTTAGAGATCTAATGAAATTATTATCTCTTGCTTATGTTGTACATAATACAAACAATTAGAATTTATATTATAATGCCATTCCTGTTAAATTCTGGTTTCTACATATTAAAAATATATGTAGCAATCCATAGCAAAATTCTATTGCTATGTGTTTTGATAAGATATCTCTTGTGCTCTGACATACGACTTAAAAGTGTTACTGTTCTAACTTGTCCAATGAATACAGCGTGTAGTCTAATCAGCTTTCACACTCTTTTCATTTTCAATAATCTCGGTTCTTAGTATGTGTATTGCTATGCATCAGACAGACATATCCTGTGCTATAAACTCTTTGTCTTTATCTTGAATTTACTGTATTCATCTTCTATCTTCTTCCATGATAATGAAGTTATCTCCTACGCGTGAGACTGTTTCGCACATCGATCTCTCAGTATATATTCTCGTTTCGCGACATACTGATAATAAAAATTTACATATTTTATTGTAGGTGATAAAACGTTGTCAAGCTTATTTATTTATTTATTATATTCTTGGGTATGAGGCCAAGAATATCCTAAATAACTGTTTCATCATTTCTGAATATGTATCAGCTTATCAATATCTGATTACTGCATGAGAACTCGCAATTAAGCGTCTTACTTATAACAGTTTATTGTATAGCGGATGTGTTAATTGAGATAATCTCCTTATTATATTACAACTGTAAATTATGATTACACATTTAATGTTGTGATAATACTGTAGTGTAAGGCTATATATATTTGTATATGTGCGTATATGTGTAAATAGCCAAAACGAATAATAATTCATGATTTCTGCTCAGTTATATTTCTCGTACTCACAGGTCCATCATCGAGTTATTAATAACAAGAGATAGTCTTCAATTCGGTTGCATAAATCAGATGTGTGTGCCAACGACTGTGGGCCTGTCTGCCATCATCAATCCAGCAAAGAAAGTTTCAAAGTAAGTTGTTGTTGGTATTTCACCCATCACATTTATTTGGGAGCCTGCTCTCCGGGATCTTTTAGTATCAAGGGTGATTTAGTAATTTATCTTACCGTTATCAGACCAGGCATTTTTAGTGCAAAAGGCACTTAGTTTTTTTAAAGCGTTGTTTGTAATAATTGGTTATATTACGTTTATTTCCGTCGAAGAAAATGGTTGATTTCAAGTTTTTATATTTTTAACGTTCATTAGCACTTAGCTTTTTAAACGTTATTTTTGTAGTGTAGAGGATTGACACACCATTATAATATATATAGTACTAATATATATATATATAATATATATAATATAATATATATATATATATATATTATATATATATAATATATATATATATTATATATATATATATATATACTATATATCATTATATTGTTCGTATGGTCCAGAAAAGAATATATATATATATAATATATATAATTATATATACTATATATATATATATATAGTATTATATATTAATATTATATATATATATATATATAAAATTACTAATATATATATATATAAATATTGCCTACCAAATTGTAGAGTGGACCCGATCTTTATATAAAGTTCTGTTAAAACTCACCCGTTAAAATTTCGCTTTTCTGCAAGTTGTAAAAACCTGCCTGACCAGGGATAATTGTAGAAAGTGTATTCGTGGGCAGATTTTTTACAAATTTTCGATCTAATATTTGATATATATTATATATATATATATAATAATATATATATATAAATATAATATTTAAAATATATATTATATATATATATAGTATATATATATATATATAGTATATTATATATATATATATATATATATATATCAGATTTTTCGCGCCGAAATATTTTATTGAAGCACTAATAAGTAGACTAAAATTATGGAAAAGATAAATATACGTATATTTTAGGTTCTGTTTTGACAGGCAAAGCTGTTAAGGTGTACAATCAGTTACCGGTAGAAGATGCCACAAACTATGATGTTTTGAAACAAGCCTTACTAGTGCGATATGACCTAACTGAAAGCGGGTATCGCTCTAAATTTAAATCTATGACATCAATTGAAGATGATAACCCCAAGGTGTATATGAATCGAATTTCCGAGTCGCTTAAGAAATGGATCACTGCAGCCAACATAAAAGAGACATTTGATGATGTAGTAAAGTTCTTTAGAATAGATAAATACATGAGTACAGTGCCCAAGGATTTAGCTACATACCTGACAGTTAAAAATGATAAAGATATGAACGAAATAATAGCAAGTTCAGAAAATTACTTGCAAGGTTACAAAACTAGTTTAGTGCCCCGACACAATCACCAAAGTAATTTTAGAAGCAGACCGAACAATATAAATAGCAGTAATTATCAAAGAGGTTTAAAAAGTAAGTCCATGAGTCACAACCACAGTGCTGTATTCCAAAGAAATAGTGGAGCGGCAAATGTTGCAAGGAGCAACGATCAACGAAGGGAAAATCACATTAGGAGCTCAAGCGAGCCCAGAGGCGTGCTGACCTGTTTTAAGTGCCAAAGGCGCGGTCACATTGCCAGAGATTGTCGTTATCCGCCCTACAATGGTACCGGCCGAGCGTTCAATGTTTACCAAGGTCGACAAAGAGAGGAAGCTAAGACTACTGTGGCGTTCGCAGATATTTCTGCAGAGTGCAAAGTCCAGATAATATCTGGTGAAGAACCACAGCAGTCAGGTGAAGATATTTATATGGTAGGTGGAACCGATGAATGTTCCCACGATCTACCAGTGGTCGATGGCTATAAAGTAAGAGTTCTCAGAGACACCGGATACAATGGGATTGTGTTACGGAGAAAATTTGTTCCGGAAGGAAGTTATACCGGAGTATTTAGAAAGATGAGGTTACTCGATAATACTGTGATATGGGTTCCTCTGGCAAAAGTAATACTGGATACACCGTATTACGTAGGAGAGACAACTGCGGTCGATATGCCGGTTGTTGTTTATGACCTGGTGCTGGGTAACGTGGAAGGAGTCTTACCTCCATTTATGCCTAATGATAGTTGGGACGAGGCCAAAAGCCGTTTTCCTTGCGCAACGCAAGATGAAGGAACTACAAAGAGTTCGCAGTCCCCTATTGTGGAAAAGGTGGAAGAAGTTCCGAGTGTGGATTCACTCGTTAGGCGCAACGCCCCCCAGTTTAAAAATGATGAGTGTGGATTCACTCGTAAGGCGCAACGCCTCCCAGACAAGTCAGATTGAGGAAAAAGGCCAGATGGAAATTGTGAAAGTACCCATTTTGCAGACATCTAGAGATCGAGGTATTATCATGACCACATCTAAAGAAGAGACTCCTGAAGAAGTAAAATATAATCCCCCAAAGGCTTAGACTCCAAGTATTATTAAGAACCCCACTACAGAAACTATAGATGATATATATACACAGAAAGGGTCAGAATCCGAAAAGACGGAAAGCTCCCTCAAGGAAGAAATAGCCGCTCCAGCAGAAGTGTCTCCCGCAGAAGGCGAGATGACACAGGATCTCATACAAGATCGATTAGTGTTTAAAGAAAAGCAATTACAAGATGTGTCACTACAAAGGATCTGGAGATCAGTAGAGAAAAATGAGAAAAAATATGTAGTTATTAAAGATTTACTTTTTAAGAGGATAGTGGAAAATCAGATAGAACGCCATGCGTTAGTAGTTCCCAAAGAGTACAGAAACAGAGTGCTGAGTGTAGCTCACGTTGATATATTTGGTGTGCACCAAGGTGTAAAGAAAATTATGGGGAAGATAACCCAGCAGTTTTACTGGCAAAATATATACCAAGATGTCACAAGATATTGCTATTCTTGTGATATCTGTCAAAGGACCTGTTCTAAGGGAAGGGTGACAAAAGTTCCTTTATGTTCAATGCCTATAATAGAGGTCCCCTTTCAACGTGTTGTGATAGATTTAGTGGGTCCCATCATTCCACCATCTTCTGAGGGACAACAATATGTCCTAACACTTGTTGACACAGCTACCAGATACCGGCAAGAATAGAATCAGAAAGCTGAAGGCGAGAGGCAACTCTAGATGCAAAAGAGGGAGCAGATTTGTTGGGGATCAATGAGAGTTGAAGTCGTGCATAAGAGAACAGAGTTAGAAGTACACTGAGGAGATCGTATGATGAAAAGAAGAATAAAATTGGGAAAAACAGAACCTTGAGGAACACCCCAATTAACAGGAAAGGAGGAAAAGAGTCGCTCCATCAACGAGTGCTGATATGGAGCGACCCGAGAGAAAACTTGACAGGAGTAAGCAAAGAGAAGGAGGAAACCCAAAGGAAGGGAGCTTAGAGAGTAGCGACGCATGCCATACTCGATCAAAAGCCTTGATATGTCGAGCGCCACCACCCAAGACTCCCCATAGTCTTTAAGGGCAGAAGCCATAAATCATAAGATAGGATAGTATGTCACCAGTTGACCTCGAGCGGAAAGCCATACTGATGATCTCGAAAAGAAAGGAATGAACTTCCAGATGATCGCAGGAAAATGGATATAAAGTCAAAAGATCTTTAGATAGAATAAAAAGTGAGAGATATAGGACGATAGTTGGTAGGATCAGAGCGGCTGCCCTTTTTCGGGATTCTTGAAATATGCGCGCTTCCAGCACTTGAACAAGTGTATTAATATTAAGGCATAGATAGTAGAGTTGATCGAGGACAGGGCCAGCTCGAAGCACCACCCTCAAAACACGGGAGGAATTCCATCCGGGCCACTAGCTTCCTGACACTCATTAGACTCAGAGTCCCATGCACCCGATCATGCGGAATCACGGGAAGAGGCATAGGAAATCTAGAGGGAGAGAAGCAAGGAGGATGAATGCCGGAATCGTCCAGAGTAGAATTTGATGAAAAAGAAGACCAAAAGGATTAGCCTTTTCAGTAGGAGAGTAAGCTACAGAACCTTCAGAGCGAATAAGTGGAGGAAAGCAGATTTACAAAAGTTATTAGAAATGTTTTGGCAAGATGGCAGAAATTTTTATCAGTTAGGGGAGCCGAAGTAGTGTCGCACTTTTCTTTAGTGTAAAGCGCTCTTGCCTGTCGAATAATAGCTCTGCAACGATTCCGAGCAGAATGAAATTAGTAAGAGTTTATAGAGAAACGAGAGTCTTTCCATTGCCGATAGGCAATGTCTCCTCGCTGAATGGAGCGAGAAACATTCTCCATCGAACCATGGATTTGTGGTGGAGAAAAAGATTTATAAGATGAATGAACCGCTCATTACCCTCGCACGATTTCGGCCCCGGCACTGTATTCAGCGGTGACCCGAAGCGTCCCGAGTCAAAGCAAGATCACCCAAAGCATAGTTGCAAAGAAAATGACGCAACGCCCTCCAATTAGCCCATTAAAAGTGCCAGAAAGTACGTTTAGGCATGGTGGAGCTGCTGCAGAAAAAGTTTTAAAAATTAAGAAGCTACAAAATTGTGCTCAGATGTTACCGATAGAGGGAAAAAATGGCTTATTTATAGCGAAGGAAGGAGTAAAGTGCTGAAACATAAATCAAGCGTTTAAGGAATTGGTTAGGACGATCTGGGATGTGTGTTGGTTCCTTTTAATTAACTGTTCCAGAACGTTGAGAAAGAATACTGAATGTTTTGCCTCCTCCCCTCCTCATCAGATTGAAGGAGCAAACCACCAGTGTGATGACGTTGAAATCCCCTAATTAGATGACCTCAGCATTTGGATGGAAGAAGTAACAGTCTTATGAGAAGTAGTAGAGATATCAAAAAGGAGGTGAAATCTGTTCCGTTAGAAGGACAGTAGCAGAAACACAAGATAATGGTAGTAGTAGGGAGTAAGATTTTAAGCCACAGAACTTCGAAATCAAGGAGATGCAAGAATTCTCAAAACGTTTACAGGCATTGTTAATGTACAAAAGGCACAGACCCCCACCATTTAGTCTTAAATTATAGAAAAAGAATGCATTGAAGGATATTAAGTTTATTCGAGGAAGATTCCCTGGCTAGCTGGGTCTCAGACCGTAATAAAATGTTGGTGGAGAGTTAGCGAGGTGATATTCAACAGATTCATGGTTAGCATTCATGACATGCACGGTGGCAAAGTCAATAGAGAACCCCAAGCCTGCGCCCACCCCTACATCTGTCCATTCATTCTAACTGACACCCACACAAACAACCCACACACAATCGACCATACACAGCCCACCAAAAACAACTGAATTGGGTTTTTATTAAAAAATCCGCGCCCACACAACAAACGACACACACACACAGATCAATACAAAAAATGATAACAAAGTAAAAAAAAAAAAAATTAATAAATAAATGCCAAAGACGCGTTTAAATTTCCTTAAAAAAATAAAAATTATTTAAAAATTTATGTTTATAAAATATGAGAAAAGACTAACTAAATCAGTAATCAGTAAAATATGTAAAGTAAGCTAAAACCTTAGTAGTTAAAATCACACACACGCACTCGCACAGCTTGATATATTTTGCGAAAAGTAAATTAAAGAACCGGTAATAAGATCCGTTCAATTAAATCTTCATTAAAAACTTTAAAAAAAAACTTAAAGCTTTGCAATAATGAATAAATTAGAAGACGTTTAAAACTTTTAAAAGCTTTTTTTATTGGGACCCCCTCTGGGGAGGGGGGGTCCTAGACACCCTATACGGACTTATAGCCCCCTTCATATTCGAGATCTACTGGTCGGATAACATATATAAGGACTACCCAATATTTTTGTTTACGAATGTTTATAAGCACGGCAACCGCATGCCTCCAGCACGGTTGCCAACTCCTCAGATTTCCGAACCAACTCTTTCTAAGAAATTCAACTCTGAATCCTCTCACCAAATTTCAGCCTTTACGGAACATGTCGATTTTTGAGGGGTGGCCCCCTTCGGGCCCACGAACTAACTCGTCGTAGACGAGGTAGCGCACCATCTTAACCCCTGCCAATATTTTAAACCGGTTTATGATAACGCTAACCACGTAGAATAAGCGGAACAAGCTGAGCCGGAGCCGGAGCCGGAAGCCGGAAGGTTTATATACTCTTAGAAAAATATATATATATTATATATATATACTATATATATATAATATATATATATATATATAATATTATATAGATATATAAATATAATATATATCTATATATCATAATATACAGGGAGTCGGAGTCGAAGTCGAACCCTGCACGGACGGCGCAAAACTGGAGCTTGAGCGGAAACAGGGAGACTACTCAAACATCGATTTTTTCATTAAATATAATAATAATAATAATAAATAATAATAATAACTTAATAATATAATAAGTAATAATACATAACAACAATACGAGTAGACGGTCGTGAGTTATGTCAACCCAGTTCTTTCGATTTGGTGCGGAATCTAGCGACAACAGCACACAACCGAATAATAATTAATAAGACACGGTAGAAGAACTGATAATAGACCTAATCTATACGCGTCGAATGAAGCACCGCGAAAAAAAGTCGAGCGTAACCGGAAAATGAACTACATAGTATCGGATCCATCGCTTCGGGACAGACTACCCTTAGAAAATTCGACTAGACGTTACCAAAAATCGCGAGGGCTAAAGCAGTTAGGTACAGTCAAATAGAACAAATATACCAAGTTTCAATAACGATATAGCACTCAACAATAACCTTCATAACCAAAAAAGCGGTATCGATCCCGACGAAACTCCTTCTATTACTACTTATGTTTATTATAAAAATTGTAACAATGGGAAAATGTCAGTCAGGTTTAAAACCGCTTGCGAATGCGCAACATAGATCGACCATTGAGAAGAAAGAATATCTCGATTAAATAAATTTTTAGTATACAGAATGAAGGTAAGATGATCTGCAGAAACAATTCATAATGTTTAAAATAATTTATACACTTTTACAGCAAGATAGGTTAGATAAATTTTTTCACATAGGCCTAATTAAATTGTACAATTTATTTTCAGCAAAAGATGATCGCCACTACGCAAATAAGTAAACACGGCAGTAATACAATAGAAGAGATACTCTGATGATGATGTTGCCAGAGCCTAAAGCCGTTCTCGTATTGTTGCTTACGATAACAGTAATAGGCCTAAAAGCTTGAGTTTGCGTTTCGTTTTTATCAAATAGTGTTTGCGTTCTTTTGTCAAACAGCGCAAATCGTAAAAAAACGCTCATCAAACTAAAGAAATTTCCTTAATTCTGATGTAATATAGATTTAAACAAGAAGAGATAGGGCAACCTTACATAAGTAAAAGAAATTCCTACGTTATGTGAGAAATTTTTTGACGATTTTTGTAGATTGACAAGAAACGAACGCACAATCGAGCATTTTATTACGTTTTTGAACCCAATTTCTTAGTAATATTGTCGAATACCATTATGTTTAAAATGAAAACTGACTTATCATAGTTTATCATGTTCTCACTATCTAAAGTATTGATTCTTAGATGTGAAATATTGATATATGACCGAATGTGGCCCCTCCCCAAAATAATCCGTGGCAATTCGTCCACGTTACTAAATCGGCTACTAATTAGCATTAAAACGATAAATAGCAACTATCATAATCGGGTATAGTAGACCGCCCGCTCTATTACCACTAAAATATAAGTACATCTACCCCGTAAAGACCACAATATACCATATAAAAAAAAATATCACAAAATATAAAAGAATTTATATAAAAGCACTACATGCAAAACACCAACTTATAACATCTTAGTAGATAAGCCCATAATTCTGGTACTTCGAATGCAAGCTTCACAAAAAATTCATATATTAAGGCATAATACATAGGATATATAGTATAGGAACAGAGAGTGATAGTATATGTAATAGCGAGCAATAATACGACTATAAATATAATAGATAACGTAGGTGTAACACCGATAACTAAGATAGTAAGCATACGAGGTTAACTATAGTAAACTAATATAAGTATATTAACATCGTAACAATATAGTTTATATACCCATAATAACATCACTAGTAATTGGACCATTAAACTAACCCAAATATGTGTTGTAGAAAGGATAATCCCGAAAATTGACACTTCAAACTTCGTCTCTGCAATTACAGTACCATATCGATAGGCAAAACAATACGCATAATTACGATCGCCTTGCCCATACTATTAGCAGCCCAAACACCTTTTTGTTTCTGCGAAATACCGCATGTGTGGTGGCGGAGCGAGGAAAAAAGTTTACCAGTGAATGTGTCTGCGTTGTCGTGAAGGCATAAATCTAAAGGACGTGTATGTGGTAGTTGGGTTCAGGGACTCGCACCCACAGTATTAATATTACCTAGGAATGCTTATGCACTGCCTCAGACCTGGGTCGTGCATCTACTGTAAGCGACCTTGAATCTTTTGGCGAAGATTTTCTGAATCATCTGGTTCATGAAGAGCATGAAAGCCTTGATAGTAGGTAAAAAGGGTGCCTGTGGTGTAATACGAATGTTTATTTAGAAGGGTAAATTTAATTGATTGCTGTGACTGGAAACCACCCTGATCTTAAAGCGCCATTGAGATGATGACACTAGTGGTGGTTCTGAGGTAAAATTCGTATCGTGTGTTTGGCTGGATTGTGAAAAGGAATTAGATGCTAAGATAGAATAGGAGTATAGCACGATTTTAGAAAGTTGACGCCAATATGCTATCAGAGCACAGATGATTTTTGTCCGTTGTGTCAAATGTGAAAAGCGTAGTACGATACAGATAATTGGTCAACAATATATTTTGCTTGGATGTTGAAAAGTGAGAATGATGTGTGTTGACGCGACATTAAATGTTAAAAGAGAAGTAAGAAGGTTAAGGATGAGTTTTGCAGAGGAGGATAAATGTGCGAAGGTGTAATACATTCTTCGGGTCTGCTTTAGACGGAGAAGAGCCAAACCAGGGGTTCACAAGAGGTAATTCGTAAGTTTAAATAGGATGTTGGGGTAGACATCAATGAATAGTGAAGTCAGCCGATTGATTTTCGTTGGAGGAATGAGATTTGATGATGTGATACACATTAAATCAGTATGAAGTAGTACGGATTGCGGTACCAGTATCAAGTTCACATCAATATAGTTTTGTATATAAGATAAAGAATACGTTGGATCTATGAGGTATGGAGAAGATAAGAAATAAGGATAAAGTAACCGTCGAACGAACGTATAATTGAGAGTCACAGAAGGTCTGGACAACAAGCGTAAAACGTTGAACATAAGGGTTCTAATGGCCAAAAGGTTAAGTGAGAAGAACTTTTCGTAAATAAATCACCATCGAATTTGACACCCAATAAAGATGTGACCCAACACATTTGTTGTCCTTCAGACTCTGAATGGAAGGACTTTGTTAGCAGTGAGATAGAGAAAGATGTGTGGAGTATGTACTTAAAAGGTAAAGATAGTACCATTTAGAAATTATGTCAAAAATAGTCTGTGTTGGAAAAACGATGAGATACGAACCGCGGTTGAAGAAGATTAGAAAAGAGCGTGTTATGAATGACGCTAAAAAGCCAATGATAGATGTCATCAAAATAATAATTGCGAAGTATTATATAAAAATATATATGAAAGAAAAAAGGAAAGCGCCAAAAATTTCAAAACACTAGTGAGAGCGAAAGAAAGAACGTAGTAACATGAGAATTTTGGAGGAGGATCGAATGCGAGAATAATAGAAAGACAATAAGAAGCTCTTCTGAAAAAGGCAGGACCAAAGGTTAAATATTATAGAGAGTAAGTGGAATAATTCATATGATATATATGTAATAGGGGATGGTGGTGAACTAGTGTTTGAAAAGTCTGGTACTCATAACTTTTTGTTAAAATCATTACCGATGCATAATGAAGAGGTACTAGTGAATGTTGTATAATGTATATTTTTATAATGTAAGAAGAGACATACACCACTTTTTGGGAAGATGTAAATAGGTAAGTGAGAAAGTTGTTATAGGTACCGGGAATAGTAAATCCGCTGGAATAGAAGCAACTACTGGGATAATAATCACATAGAAGATATTGGAGGGCAAGAGATTGTGACTTGACCTGACTATAGAAATTGGATGTAATGATAAAGTTTATGAGAAGTCAATGTCTTCTTCGAAGGATGGAAGAGACAAGTAATAGTGAAGGGAGAGAATCGGACTTGTCACGAGAATAGTTATAGGGATACTAGGAATAAAATCGAAAAGTTCGTAGGAAAGAATATATGCTAAGGTTGAATTTGTTATAGAAAGAGAGCTTCTAGTAAGACTAGAGACTTTTATTTGTCATTTAAGAACAAGGAGCATTTAAAAGCGAATGATATGCAGGGTATATGGAATATCAATATTGTATACTATTAACTCTACAAACATTAAAAAAAAATGAGCTTCGAAGAATAGTATGAGAAGTGAACGAAGGGAAATAAAATGTATTGTAGGTTAGTGAGCAACTGTGAGCCATCAGTAGTATGATGACAAGATTATTAGAAGGAATCTCAATATGGCGTAAGTTAGCATGAAATAATAGAATGTTGAGTGTAGCGGCATATAGAATATAATCCAAAAACGTAAATTACTCGGTCAAATAGTTGTTATATACTTTTGTTTAATAACTATAATCGAGTATTGTTAAATTATGAGAATAGTGCTTAATAATGGAACGTTGAAGTGATGGAGTTAGGAGCGATGTGTTATATCTTCTTCGACGTATATTTATCATTAAGTATATAGAATCAAAGTGTTTCAGAAATTAAGAAGTCAAAAAGGCTATTTTTTTGGAACTCAAATTCATTGAAAGCTTAAGGAGAGAGCATTAGTTTATTATTAATTATTATATTATATTAATATTATTATTATATTACTATTATATTTTATTATTTTATAAGGAGAAGTGGTAATGAGAAAAAATTATGAGCAAGTATGAGGTGGTAGGAAGGTGTTTAGATGATGGAGTAATGAAGAGCAGTGGAGGTGGCAGTGCTTATTGTGTACGCTACGATTTGGTTTTCCAACGTTTGATCCTAATTCCATGCAGATTACACACCTTTTACCCCACTATCGTCAGCGAACGTGACAGCAACTATATAGATATTCACCCTACTATAGTACTATACCCATATCCATCCTATAATATAATATACATAGTACATATATAATATCCATATATATATATATAAATATACCTATTATATATATATATATATATAATAATATATATACACCGGTATATATATATCTATAAATAATAATATATACATATAATAATACATATATATATATATATATATTATTATGACAATATATATATAATATATATACTATAGATTATTATATATATTTACCTATTCTTCTATACACCATATTATTATATACGCTATCATATTACTGTAATATACACACGACTCTAATACTATATATCTCTTCTAATTTAATTATATTAAACTTTTTACATTCATGCAGCTCCCAATCTAAGTCACTATCTGTAGTCAAATTCTACGGTTATTATGATCTATTTTATTAATGTGAGGGGAATTGTGCAGTACACAGTATTCTATCCTTATACTATATACTTTAGGATATATGACTCGTATGCTATATTGACTATTAGAATTTATAACTTCTGATTTAGTGATTACTACCTATAAAAATAAAGGAAGGGACTTAGTAGGATACTATATGATATATATATGTTTATATACTGATGCTATAGATGATTAGTATAAGTTTCTTCACTATCTATTATACAACACTACATAACTAATAATATTAATCTTAATTAACTCATATCACTATTAAATAAAATATCTACATATATATATATAAAATTAAATTATATAGTAACAATATTCATCGATATGAAATTAATGTATATATATATATATATATATTCACTGTGAACTGCTAACACGCAGTAAATATTTATAATACTAATTAATTAATTATATTCATTAATTTTTACTCAATCTATTTCCATTTTCATAGAAACTAAGTATTAATTTAAATTTGAATATACCACCGAGTTTGTATGTTAATAATCTATATTCACACCTAGTAGAGAACTAATATAAATGCCTTCTCGCATCCTTAACCAAAACGAGCCAAAATCACATGTTACAATCACGGCGAAGATATCGTCATAACAACAACTCTTCATATGACTGTTTAATATATGAGTAAATGACCTGATTAAAGAACTTACATCGAACCTGATCCTATAGTGTATAAGAACGATGTTACTCAAGTATCCACAACTATCATTTCAGTTATTACACTCTTCACACCGTTTTAAGTAACGATATGTCAGCTTCCCAACCCCTTTTCCTTTGTTGGTAGACAACGAATAACCAGTGGTAACGCAAGAATGTACAGCCCACATCCTCAGAATTGATAACAATCCCAAATATAAAACTACACTATAATCGACCGAGGAATCATATCTTTACAAAAAAAAACAACTAAATTACTTAACAATCCGAAGTTGTGCAGTTCCTCACTCCATATATCTGATATACAACCAGGAACCACACACACACACACACCTATTGAAAAGAAAAAAAAGAATATATCCAAATATATATATATCATATATATAAATTACTATATAATATATATAGATATTATACTTATATATATATAATATATTATATATATTATATATATATATATATATAATAAATATAGTATATATATAAATATATTAATATATATATATTATTATATATATATAATATATTTAAATTTCTGGCAAAGTAAAGGACAAAGCTTGGTGAGATGGAGAAAAAGATGAAAGATAAGATAAACATTATGAAATTTTACTATATATATATATATAATATATATATATAAAATATAATATATTATATATTATTATAATATATATATATATATACTATATAATATATATATATATAATATAGATATAACTGTTACAAATTTAATTAATATATAATAGTATATAGGTATATAATATGTTTATAAGGTTGATGATGATTCTCATGGATTGATGTCTTTTTCTCTAATTAAAAAAAAAAGTTTCTTTTAGTATTTTTAGAAATGCTCCAACACTTTGCCCAAATTTTTTTTGTTTTTTTTGTTTGTTTTTAAATTACTTATTTCATATATACAAGTCTTTTTAGGGTAATTAGCATTAAAATACAGTAATAAAAGTTAACAGAGGTATTACAATAATATAAAAGGGATTAGTCTTATAAAGTTTTATTATGCTCTAGGCATATAATTATTACATTTACAATGATCTGATATTATTATTATTATTCTTATTATTATTATTTATTAATATTATCATTATTATTATTATATTATTATTATAAATATATTATATTATTAGTATTAATATATATATAACTTATAATATATATATATATATATAATATATATATATATTATAATAATAATATATATATATATATATAAATATATATATATATATAATATATATATATATATATAATATTATTATATATATATATTCTTCATCTTACCTTTTTCTCCCAAGACTGGTGGTAAGGTGTAACAACATCAGAAAAGAAAAAGTTAGAAAAATAGACAAAAGTCGAAAAAAAGCCCAGCATTACCTCCCCCCCCTCTTACCATTTGAATTAGTAAGATCGTGGCAAGTTCGGAAAATCCAACCTATAGCCTTCACGGACTGCACGGGACTTCACTATGTTAATCGTCAGGTAAGGCTTCATCCTTGGACCCAGGTGGGCCACAACCAACCCCCTCACAAACCCCGCCATTCTCTTATTATGCACCTTTATTCTCGCCTCTGCCACTCACATTTCTCTTCCTTCAGACATTCGTTTACTACTCAATCCACTTTTCTTCAATCTCCCAGCCAGTCGGTTTTCAACACACTCGCCAGTATACATCTGCTTAAAAACCGAACTATCATTCATCCTTTCCACATGACCCAAACCATCTCAAACATACTTAAATTTATTCTCTCGTTTACCCCTTTCTTCACACCACACAACTCTCTAATATATTTCATCCTCATTTTATCATTTCTTCTCACACCTAGGATGCCCCAAGATTGTCCATCTGACAACATTGAACTTTTGATCTATAACTTCTTATTCAGGACCATAGTCTCACTACTATACAATAAACAACCTAACAACATACCGTGCAATGTAAGACTTAGCCCACTAAAAACTTCAGTCCCTTTACATTAACAACGATTTATTGCCCAGCCATCTCACCTTGTCATTCACAACTTTCCTAGTAAACTCTGCATCATCCGTTCCCTCTCTCATCCAACACATACCCATAAAGATTTAAACTCAGACACTTATTCCAGCTGCTCACCATCAAATAACTTCACACTGAGGATGTCCTCACTCACAACCAAACTTACTCTTATCTACGGTTACTTTCAAACCCCTCATTTTACACACCCTGCCAAATCTCTCTACCAATCCTCCCAAACTTTCATCAGGGCACCCTCCACATCTCCATCATTCTAACACCATTTTCCTGCCACCCCTACTTTAACAAAATTCTTCATAAACCCCAGTCCATATACAAATTTGAATAACCAAGGAGAACAAACACAACCCTGCCTCACTCCGCTATTAGACTAAACCAATCACTTTTGAAACACCATTATTCTTACACACGCCTCGATCACTACATTTTTGATTCCATTCAGAGCCTATCACCAACCACTATATATCACTAACACCTGCCTTAGACCTTCCCTATTAACCCTATCATACCCCTGTTGCAAATCCATAAAATCCTAAATACAATTTATTCTTCTCTCCCTCATTTTCTCTATCATTGCTTCAATGTAAAGATTTGATCCACAATCCTCTACTACTCCTAATGCACCTTGTCTTAACAATCAGCTCCTCAGTCACTCGGTGCACTCTTTCGACCAAAACACCATCATAATCTTCCCTTACAACACTCAATAAACTAAATACCTATAATTTCTACATTTCCCTTATCCTCCTACCCTATATAAGGGTACTATTATGCTCTCCTCAAATCCCTTGAAACTTCCATAAATGCTTATTACACAACTTCAAGAGCCAATCAATCAACATCTCGCCTCCGGTTCTTGATCATTTCACAGTAATTTCATCTATACCTGCAGATTTACCATTCTTCAACTTCTCACTCTACCCAATTTCCTCATCCCTGCTTAATAACCTCACTCCCAAAATACCTATTCCTTCTTGTACCATCAAACCAACACAGTCATTATCACCTTTCATTACTGCAATATTATACAGATTTCAAAGTGTTCTCCACACTCCACTCACAGCCATTTTACAGTTACAAAACAACATCCGTCATCATTATCTAAGCAGGCTTCCCCTATTGTAATTCTGTAACTTTCCGGCGCTTCCTTCCAGAAGAGCTCCTATGCCCTTGCTATGTCCCCCATTCACCTCCGTTCCAAATGGCCTTCATTACCGCTCTTTTCTGCTACTATGCATCTTTAGCATTCCTTTTGTTTCCTTATTTTGTAATCAAAAACTTTCTATCTTCCTCTATTTTGATAATATTCAATGCATTTGCATGGCATACAATTTTAAACCACGTCTTTCATTATATTTTTAACCTTGAAAATGGGATGTTGCTGTGTTATGAAACGACTAGAAATGAATTGCAAATTCATGCACAATTGATAAAGACATTTCGTCTACACCTCTACCAACACAAACAGAAGTAGTATACTCTTCTTTGAACTTTTTTACTACAAACAGGTGTAAGCAAAAGTGCTTTTTCACATGGCTTACAATCTATATTAAATAATCCAAAAAAAGGAAATTTTTATTTCCAGCGTATTTTGAGCCAGTTTCTAGGTAATTGCTGGAAAAAATTCTGTATCAATTCTATTACATTTCTTCTTCTATGGTATCTTAATAACTCGTACTTATCATTGTATATCACATACTGAGATACTTGCACCTTCACAACATAAAATCTAACAAGCACACTTTGATATCTCATATAACCGTAGAGTACACATTCACTTTCATCTAAGGCCATGACCTACATAATATTTTCACCATAAGAGAGTATCATTAGTTATTCGCTCCTGATTTACTTCCACTTCATATTCAATAATATCTCTCTTCATCTTTGTACCAGGACACCCATTAAATCACACGATGC
>JABUQX010071332.1:17500-18677 GCA_015478945.1 Trachelipus rathkii | reverse complement strand
CAATTATTTGTGGGGATTATTGATAGTTAGTAAGGGCATGATAAATTTTTTAAATATTACTATGTTAATGTAAAAAAAAACTTTACGTTAGCGTATATTCGTTGGTCTGTACGATAATTAGACAAGGATGTGATAAATTTTTGTTAAATATTACTGTGTCAATGTAAAATTAACGTTAATATGTTAGAGATATGTTTGAAAACGTATGAATAGGTTACGTTTTGCATGCAATGTTAGTTACTTTACATATTCAAAATGATACTCGAAATATGACTTGAATCAATAGATCAATACCTCAAAAGATCAGGGTTGGGAGAGGGAGGGGGAGGGGGGAGGGATGGGTGGCTTGATTTACTGATTCACTGATTCACTGTTTTAGTGTATGTAAGAATGTAAATTTTTACGTTATAAACATAAAAAAGAATAAAATTTTTAGTAAAAACAAAAAACTTTTAAAGAAATAAAATTAAAAATAAATAAGTTTTTTTTTTTAAAGCAAAAAGTTTTAAAGAAATAAAATTAAAAATAAATAAAACTTTTTTAAAAACAAAAAGTTTTAAAGAAATGAAATTAAAAATAAATAAAAGTTTTTTAAAAACAAAAAAAAAGTTTTAAAGAAATGAAGTTAAAAATTAATAATTTTTTTTTTAAAAAACAGTTTTAAAGAAATGAAATTAAAAATAAATAAATCAACAAACAAACACAGCGTGCTACTGATTTGTTAAATGAATATTTTCCGCATCAGCTTCGTACTTGTTCGTTCTGTATGCATTGTTAGTTACTTTACTGTGTTACAATATGAGAACTATGTTATTGTGTAGCGTTATTCGAGCGTAAGGATGTTAGGTTTTTGTCATTGTACATTATATTTGTATTTTACTTCCCGCTTATGTTTGCTTTATTGATGCGAAAACTTTGTTACGTTAGCATATATTCATTGAACAGTATGACAATTATACAAGGTTATGATAAAATTTTGTTAAATATTACTATGTTAATGTATGAATATCCATGATATGTTAGAAAAAGTGTGAGTAGGTTACGTTTACTGCGCTCAATGTAGTTAACTTTACTGTTGTTAATGTTGAAAACTTTGTTAAACGTTAACAGTTTATACATGATATAAGGTGTGTTAGGTTTGCGCTATGGATTATATTGCTTAGTTCAGATAATGCTA
>JABUQX010071332.1:0-12500 GCA_015478945.1 Trachelipus rathkii | reverse complement strand
TATTTTCAATACATCCTAATTATATACTAAAAACCAAGAAGGCAATACGTGGAGAATACTGTTCCTGTAGAAGAGGGATATTTGCACTAAAATCGCCGGAGGAATCGAAGCAATGATGTCTTTTAGGTACTTAGTTATAACAATTAAAAGATTACTGTTCATACTTTCATTTCCCTAATTATTCGCTTTTACATATTTTCAATACATCCTAATTTCTAATTACTTAAACCAAGAAGGCAGTATATCTGATGATACTGTTCTGTAGAAGAGGGATATTTTACTAAATCGCGCAGAACGAAAGCACATGATGTCTTAAGGGTAATTATTGTTATTGCTATTAAAAAGATTACTGTTCATACTCTCATTTCCCTAATTATTCTCTTTTACCTATTTTCAATACATCCTAATTTCTGATACTAAAACCAAGAAGGCAGATATCTGATGATACTGTTCCTGTAGAAGAGGGATATTTGTACTAAATCGCCGAGGAATCAAAGCAATGATATCTTTAGGTACTTAGTTACAACAGTTAAAAGATTACTGTTCATACTCTCATTTCCCTAATTATTCTCTTTTGCCTATTTTCAATACATCCTAATTTCTAATACTAAAACCAAGAAGGCAGATACCTGATTATGATGTTCCTTAAGAAGAGGGATATTTGTACTAAATCGTCGAGGAATCAAGGAAATGATGTCTTTAGGTACTTAGTTACAACAGTTAAAAGATTACTGTTCATACTCTCATTTCCCTAATTATTCTCTTTTACCTATTTTCAATACATCCTAATTTCTGATACTAAAACCAAGAAGGCAGATATCTGATGAGAAGAGGATATTTGTAGAAGATATTTGTAGAAGATATTTGTAGATATTTAAGAAGAGGGATATTTGTACTAAATCGCCGAGGAATCAAAGCAATGATGTCTTTAGGTACTTAGTTACAACAGTTAAAAGATTACTGTTCATACTCTCATTTCCCTAATTTTTCTCTTTTACCTATTTTCAATACATCCTAATTTCTGATACTAAAACCAAGAAGGCAGATACCTGATGATGATGTCCTGTAGAAGAGGGATATTTGTACTAAATCGTCGAGGAATCAAAGAAATGATGTCTTTAGGTACTTAGTTACAACAGTTAAAAGATTACTGTTCATACTCTCATTTCCCTAATTATTCTCTTTTGCCTATTTTCAATACATCCTTTTTCTGATACAAAAACAAGAAAGGAGATAATCTGATGATACTGTTATGTAGAAGAGGATATTTGCTTACTAAATCGCCGAGAATCAAGCAATGAAGTGTCTTTAGGTACTTAGTTACAACAGTTAAAAGATTACTGTTCATACTCTCATTTCCCTAATTATTCTCTTTTACCTATTTTCAATACATCCTAATTTCTGATACTTAAACCAAGAAGGCAGATATCTGATGATACTGTTCCTGTAGAAGAGGGATATTTGTACTAAATCGTCGAGGAATCAAAGCAATGATGTCTTTAGGTACTTAGTTACAACAGTTAAAAGATTACTGTTCATACTCTCATTTCCCTAATTATTCTCTTTTGCCTATTTTCAATACATCCTAATTTCTGATACTAAAACCAAGAAGGCAGATATCTGATGATACTGTTCCTGTAGAAGAGGGATATTTGTACTAAATCGCTGAGGAATCAAAGCAATGATGTCTTTAGGTACTTAGTTACAAGAGTTAAAAGATTACTGTTCATACTCTTATTTCCCTAATTACTCTCTTTCACCTATTTTCAATACATCCTAATTTCTGATACTAAAACCAAGACAGCAGATATCTAATGATACTGTTCCTGTTGAGGAGGAATATTTGTACTAAATCGCCGAGGAATCAAAGCAATGATGTCTTTAGGTACTTAGTTACAACAGTTAAAAGATTACTGTTCATACTCTCATTTCCCTAATTATTCTCTTTTACCTATTTTCAATACATCCTAATTTCTGATACTTAAACCAAGAAGGCAGATATCTGATGATACTGTTCCTGTAGAAGAGGGATATTTGTACTAAATCGCCGAGGAATCAAAGCAATGATGTCTTTAGGTACTTAGTTACAATTTTCCTAATTATTCTTTTACCTATTTTCAATACATCCTAATTTCTGATACTAAAACCAAGAAGGCAGATATCTGATGATATTGTTCCTGTAGAAGAGGGATATTTGTACTAAATCGCTAAGGAATCAAAGCAATGATGTCTTTAGGTACTTAGTTACAACAGTTAAAAGATTACTGTTTATACTCTCATTTCCCTAATTATTCTCTTTTACCTTTTTTCAATACATCCTAATTTCTGATACTAAAACCAAGAAGGCAAATTACCTGATGACTGTTCCTGTAGAAGAGGGATATTTGTACTAAAGCGCCGAGGAATCAAAGCAATGATGTCTTTAGGTACTTAGTTACAACAGTTAAAAGATTACTGTTCATACTCTTATTTCCCTAATTATTCCCTAATAAGAAGGCAGATATCTTATGATACTGTTCCTGTAGAAGAGGGATATTTGTACTAAATCGTCGAGGAATCAAAGCAATGATGTCTTTAGGTACTTAGTTACAACAGTTAAAAGATTACTGTTCATACTCTCATTTCCCTAATAATACATTTTACCTATTTTCAATACATCCTAATTTCTGAATACTAAAACCAAGAAAGGCAGATACCTGATGATACTGTTCCTGAGAAGAGCAGATATCTGATGATACTAAATCGTCGAGAAATCAAGGAAATGAGTCTTTAGGTACTTATTACAACAGTTAAAGATTACTGTTCATACTTCAATTTCCCTAATTATTCTCAATTTTACCTATTGCAATACATCCTAATTCTGATTTACTGAAAACCAAGAAGGCAGAATCTGATGAGAGAGGATATTTTGTAGAAGATATTGTAGAAGAATTTTAGATATTTAAAAGAGGAATTTGTACTAAATCGCCGAGGAATCAAAGCAAAGAGTCTTTAGGCTTACTATATTACAACAAGTTAAAAGATTTACTGTTCATAAAACTCTCATTCCCTAAATTTTTCTCTTTTACCTATTTACAAATACATCCTAATTTCTATACTAAAAACCAAAGAAGGCAAGATACCTGTGATGATGATGCCTGTAGAAGAGGGTATTTGTACTAAATCGATCGAGGGAACAAAGAAATGATGTCTTAGGTACTTAGTTACAACAGTTGAGATTACTGTCATACCTCATTTCCCTAATTATTCTCTTTTGCCTATTTTCAATACATCCTAATTTCTGATACTAAAACCAAGAAGGCAGATATCTGATGATACTGTTAATGTAGAAGAGGGATTATTGTACTAAATCGCCGAGGAATCAAAGCAATGATGTCTTTGTACTTAGTTACAACAGTTAAAAATTACTGTTCATTATTCTGATTTCCCTAATTATTTCCTCTTTACCTATTTATCATCCTAATTTCTATACTAAAACCAGAAGGCAAATACCTTGTGATGATGCTGTCCTTAGAAGAGTGATATTTGACTAAATCGCCAAGAAATCAAAGCAATGATGTCTTAAGGTACTTAGTTACAACAGTTAAAAGATTGCTGTCATAATCTCATTTCACTAATTAATCTCTTTTACCTATTTTCAAAACATACCTCCTTTCATCCTAAAACCCAAAAGGCAGATATCTGATGATACTGTTCCTGTAGAAGAGGGATATTTGTACTAAATCGCCGAGGAATCAAAGCAATGATGTCTTTAGGTACTTAGTTACAACAGTTAAAAGATTAATGTTCATACTCTCATTTCCCTAATTATTCTCTTTTGCCTATTTTCAATACATCCTAATTTCTGATACTAAAACCAAGAAGGCAGATATCTGATGATACTGTTAATGTAGAAGAGGGATATTTGTACTAAATCGCCGAGGAATAAAAGCAAGATGTCTTTAGGTAATTAGTTACAACAGTTAAAAGATTACTGTTCATACTCTCATTTCCCTAATTATTCTCTTTTACCTATTTTCAATACATCCTAATTTCTGATACTAAAACCAAGAGGCAGAGAAAACCTGATGATGCTGAGTTCCTGTAGAAAGAGAGATATTTGACTAAATCGCCAAGGAATCAAAGCAATGATGTCTTTAGGTACTTAGTTACAAAAAAATTTAAGAGATACAGTTCATACTCTCATTTCCCTAATTTATTTCTCTTTTACCTATTTTCAATACATCCTAATTTCTGATACTAAAACCAAGAAGGCAGATACCTGATGATGCTGTTCCTGTAGAAGAGGGATATTTGTACTAAATCGTCGAGGAATCAAAGCAATGATGTCTTTAGGTACTTAGTTACAACAGTTAAAAGATTACTGTTCATACTCTCATTTCCCTAATTATTCTCTTTTGCCTATTTTCAATACATCCTAATTTCTAATACTAAAACCAAGAAGGCAGATACCTGATGATGATGTTCCTGTAGAAGAGGGATATTTGTACTAAATCGTCGAGGAATCAAAGAAATGATGTCTTTAGGTACTTAGTTACAACAGTTAAAAGATTACTGTTCATACTCTCATTTCCCTAATTATTCTCTTTTACCTATTTTCAATACATCCTAATTTCTGATACTAAAACCAAGAAGGCAGATATCTGATGATACTGTTCCTGTAGAAGAGGGATATTTGTACTAAATCGCCGAGGAATCAAAGCAATGATGTCTTTAGGTACTTAGTTACAACAGTTAAAAGATTACTGTTCATACTCTCATTTTCCTAATGTATTCTCTTTTACCATATTGTCAATATATTCCTAATGTTCTTGATACCAAAAATCCAAGAAGGCAGAATCGATGAACTGCTGTCCTGCTAGAAGATGGATAGTGTGGACTAAATCGCCGAGGAATCAAAGCAATGATGTCTTGTTAGGGTACTTATTAACAAAGTGAAAAAGATTACTGTTCATTACTCTAATAATTATACCTAACCTATAATAGTTCACAGAACATATGCATTCAATTTACATCCTAATTTTTCCATGATCACGTTTAACGACCCAGCGTGAACCAATTCTTTGATGTACTGTCGCTGTTCGAAGGGGGATATTTGTACTAAATCGTGCGAAGAATCAAAGCAATGATTGGTCTGTTAGGTACTAGTTACAGAGGTTAACAGAATTTACTGTGTCATGACTCATCATTTCCCTAAGTTATTCTCTTTTTGGGCCTATTTGCAATACATCCTAATGTTGTGGATACTAAAACAAAACAAGAAGCAGATATCTGATGGATGTGACTGTTCCTGTAGCAAGAGGGGTATTTGTACTGAAAATCGCCGGGAATGCAAAGCAAGAGTCTTTAGGTACTTTAGTTACAACAGTTAAAAGATACTGTCATATTCTGCATTTCCCTAATTTTCTCTTTTGACCTATGTTGTTCAATACATCCTAATTTGCTGCATGACTAAAACCTAAAGTGCTGATGACTGATAAGATTTCCTGTAGAAGATGGCACATTTGTGTTTTAAATCTCGGGAAATCGGGCTGCAAAGTGATCACTCGTAGGTCAATGCGTTACAATAGTTAAAGATTACTGGTTCTTACTCTCATTTTCCCTATTATTCTCTGTTTGCCTGATTTTACAATACATGTCCTGAATTTCTGGATACTAACAAGAAGGCAGATATCTTATTGGATACTGTTGAATTTGTAGAAGAGCGCGAGTATGTGAAACGGAAATTGCCGAGGAATGCGCAAGCAATGGATGTGCTGTTAGGTACTTTAGTTACAACAGTTAAAAGATGTACTGTTCATACTCTTCATGTCCCTAATTATGCTCTTGTTACCTATTTCAATGACTCCTAATTGTCTGGATACTTGAAAACCAAGAAGGCAGATATCTGATGTACTGTGCCTGTAGAAAGGGGATATTGTGTACTAAATTCGTCGAGGATCAAAGCAATGATGTGGTCTTTAGGTATACTTACGTGACAACAGTTAAAAAGATTTACTTGTCATACTCTCCATGTCCCTAATTATCTCTTTTGCCTATTTTCAAAACATCCTAATTTCTGATACTAAAACCAAGAAGGCAAGATATTGATGATACTGTTCCTGTTAGAAGGAGGATATGTGTACTAATCGCCCGAGGAATCAAAGCAATATGGTCTTAGTACTTAGTACAACAGTGTAAAAGATTTACTGGTTGCGATACTCTCATTTCCCTAACTATTCTCTTTACCTATTTTCAATACATACCTAATTTCTTATACTAAAAACCAAGAAGGCAGATACCTGTTGATGATGTTCTGTAGAGAGGGATGATTGTACGGAAATCGTCGAGAACAAAGAATGATGGTCTTTTGAGTGAACATGTAGTTACAACAGTTAAATGATTACTATTCATACTGTCATTTCCCAAATTATTCTCTTTGTGCCTTTTTCAATACATCCTAAATTTCTGATACTAAAACCAAGAAAGGCAGATTTATCTGAGGATGACTTTAATAGAAGAGGGATATTTGTACTAAAGCGCCGAGGAATAAAAGCAAGATGTCTTTAGGTAATTAGTTACAACAGTTTGAAAAAAGATTACTGGTGTGCATACTCTCATTTCCCTAATTTTTTCTTTTTCACCTATTTTCAATTGACATGACAATGTATGCATATAAAACCAAGAAGGCAGATTCTGCAGATTACTTTCCTGTAGAAGAGCGGATATTTGGTACTGAAATCGTCCGAGGAATCAAAGCAAATGGATTGTCTAGGTACTTAGTGTGACAACAGTAAAAGATTACTGTGTCATACTCTCAATTTGGCCCTAATTATTCTCTTTGTGCCTGATTTGCTTATGACATGCCTAATGTTCTAATACTAAAAACCAAAAGGCAGATACCTTGATGGATTATGTTCCTGTATAAGAGGGATTATTGTACTAAATCGTCGAGGAATTCAAAGAAATGATGTCTTTAGGTACTTAGTACAATAGTTAAAAGATTACTGTTCATACTCTCATTTGCCCTAATTGAATCTCTTGTGTACCTGATTTCATTGACATTGCCTAATTTCTGACTACTTAAACAATAACAGATATCTGATGATACTGTTCCTGGTGAGAAGGAGGGATATTTTGTACTAAATCGCCGAGGAATCAAAGCAATGATATCTTTAGGTACTTGAGTTGACAACAGTTAAAAGATGTACTGTCATACTGCTGCATTTTCCTGAATTGATTCTTCTTGTTACCTATTTTTCAATATTATCCTAATTCTGGATGACCAAAACCAAGAAGGCAGATGATCTGATGGATACTGTTCCTGTAGAAGATGGATATTTGTACTAAATCGCCGAGGAATGAAAGCAATGATGTGCTGTGTTAGGCGTAACTTAGTTACAACAGTGTAAAGACTGCTGTTCATAATCTGCTCATTTCCCTCACTATATTCTTTTACCTATTTTCAATACATCCTAATTTCTGATACTAAACCAAGAAGGCGATAATTGATGATTACTGTGCCTTGGTAGAAGAGCGGATATTTGGTTACTAAATGCGTCGAAGAATCAAAGCAATTGATTGTCTTTAGGGTGACTTGAGTTACAAGAGTTAACAGATTACTGTTCATACTCTCATATTTCCTTAATTATTCTCTTGTGCCTATTTTCATACATCCTGAATTTCTGATCTTAAAAAAAAAGAAGGCAGTTGATCTGATGATACTGTGTCCTGTGTAGAAGAGGGATATGTTGTACTAAATCGCCGAGGAATCAAAGCAATGATTGTCTTTGGGTACTTAGTTACAACAGTTAAACGATTACTGGTTCATACTCTCATTTCCCTGAATTGTTTCTCTGTTACCTTATTTTCAATACATCCTTAATGTTCTGATACTAAAACCAAGAAGGCAAGATACCTGATGATGCTGTTCCTGTGTAAAGAGGACTATTTGTACTAAATCGTCTAGGAATCAAAAGAAATGATGGCTTTAAGGTACTTAGTTACATTGATTGTAAAGATGTGACTGTCATACTGCTGCATTGTCCCTAATTATTCTCTTTTACCTATTGTCAATACATCCTCAATTTCTGATACTAAAACCAAGAAGGCAGCTAATGCTGATGGATTACTGGTTCCTGGTAGAAGAGGGAATTTATACTAATCGCCCAGGAATCCGAAAGCAATGATGGTCTTTGAGGTACTTAGTTACAACAGTTAAAAGATTACTGTTTATAATCTCATTTCCCTAAATGTATTTGCTCTTTTACCTCTATGTTTCAATGACATTTTGCCTAATTTCTGCATACTTAAACAAAGAGGCAAGAATCTGATGATGCTTGGTCCTGGTAGAAAGAGGGATATGTGTCCTAAATCGCGAGGAATCAAAGCAATGGATGTCTTTAGGTGACTTAGTTTGAAAACAGTAAAAGATGTACTGTGTCATACTCTTATTGTCCCCTGAATTAGGTCTCTGGACCTATTGTTCATAAACCTAATTGCTGATACTAAAACCAAGAAGGCTGGATACCTGATGGATGCTGCTGTCCGGTGAGAAGAGGGATATTTGGACCTAAATCGTCGAGAATCAAAGCAAGATGTCTGTTAGGTACTGTAGTTACAACAGGTTAAAAGATACTGGTGCATGACTCTCATGTTTCCCTAATTATTCTCTTGTTGCCTATTTTTCATACATCCTAATTTCTAACTAAAACCAAGGAAACGGCAATACTGATTTAGATACTGTTATATGTAGAAGAGGAGCATCACTTTTGACACTGAAATCGGATCGACGGAAATCAAAGCAATGATAGGATGCTGTTAGGTGACTTAGTTACAAGAGTTAAAAAGATTACCTGGTCATACTCTGCATTTTCCTTGAATAAGATTCTCTGCTTTGGCCCTAATTATTCAATGACATCCTAATGTTCTGAGTGAGGTACCTGAAATCACAATGAACGAGACAGATGAGCCCTTGATGATGCTGTTCCTGTAGAAGAGGGATAATTTGTGACTAAAATGCGTCGAGGAATTCAAAAAGCAATGGATGTCTTGACCGCGTACTTGATCTAAACAGTGTGAAAAGCATTACTGGTTGTCATACTCTGCATTTCCCTAAATTATTCTCTTGTTGCCTACTTTTCAAATTACATGCCTAATTTCTGACATACTAAAACCAAGAAGGCAGATATGCTGATGATACTGGTGTAATGTAGAAGAGGAAATTATTGGCCTCTAGTCGTGAAGGATATCACGAGCCGACCATGAGTGTGCGGTGACTTGAATCGGATAGGTACTTGAGTGTACAAGAGTTAAAAGATTACTGGTGCAGACTCTCATTTCGATTCACTAATTATTCTCTTTTGCCTATTTTCAATACATCCTGAATTTCTGATACTAAAAACCAAGAAGGGCAGATATCTCAATGATACTGTTCCGCGAGAAGAGGGATAGTTTCGTACCTGAAATCGTCGAGCGGAATTCAAAAGCAAATGACCTGTCTTTAGGGTGACTTAGTATGACAGACAGTGTATACAAGATTACTGTGTTTGCACTACTTCTCATTGTCCCTAATGATATGCTGCTGTTTGCCTATTGTCTATACATTCAATTGCTGAATACTAAAACCAAGAAGGCAGATGACCTGGATGATGTAGCTGTCTGTAGACAGAGCGGATATTTGTACTGACAATGCTGTCGAGGAATCCAAAGAACATGATTGTCTTGTAGGTGACTTAGATTACAACAGTTTAAAAGATGTACTGTTCATACTCTCATGTTCCCTAAATTGATGTGCTCTTTTACCTGATTTCAATACTCCATAATGTTGCTGATACTGAAAACAAGAAGGCAGTATCTGATGATGACTGTTCCTGTAGAAGAGGGATATTTGTACTAAATCGCCGAGGAATCAAAAGCCAATATAATCTTGTGAGGTACTTAGTTGACAACAGTTAAAAAGATTACTGGTTTCATACTCTGCATGTTGCCAATTATTCTGCTTTACCTATGTGTTCAATGATATCCTTAATGTCTGGATACCAAAACCAAGAAGGCAGATATCTGATGATACTGTTCCTGGAGAAGATGGATATTTGTGACTAAATCGCCGAGGAATAAAAGCAATGATGTCTTTAGGTACTAGTTACAACAGTTAAAAGATTTACTGGTTCATACCCATGTTCCCTGCACTATATGTCTGTTTGACCTATGTTCAAATACATCCTAATTTTCTGATAACTGAAAACCAAGAAGGCAGAATGCTGATGATTACTGTTCCTGTAGAAAGAGGCGATATTTTGTACTAAATCGTTCGAAGAATCAAAGGCAATGATGTCTGTTAGGTGACTTAGTTACAAAGAAGTGTAACAGGATTGACTGTATGCATAACTGCTGCATTGTCCCTAATTTCTCTGTTTGGCCTATTTTCAATGACTCCTAATTGCTGATCTAAAACCAAGAAGGCAGATGATCTGCATCGATACTGTTCCTGGTAAAGAGGGATATTGGCTTACACATGGCAGCGATCAAAAGCCAATGATCCTTTAAGGTCTTAGTTACAACAGCTTAAAAGATTACTGTTGCCTACTCTCATGTTCCCTGAATTTTCTCTGTTTTGACCTATTTGTCACCTCACATCCTAATGTTCTGATCACTAAAACCAAGAAGCGCAGAACCTGATGAATCTGCGATGCACGCACTGTTACGCTTAGTAAGTATGGAGACGCAATCTTTAAAGTGATACACTCATCAAATCAGAAGTCGTAGGAGCATGCAAAGAGACAACATGCACTGCGCGCATCGTAGGTACTTAGTACATATATTTAAACAGACAAACGGATGTACCACGTGGTCCTCCCTACGTTGACCTAGACTACACCTCTGCTCGTCCGCTCGCTGAGAGAACCTATTGACTCTCATGTCTACAACCTCCTCCGACACACTCTCTAACAAATAACATACACTGAACCCTTCTCTTATGACTAGAACACCAAGAAAGAAGCCATCTGATATTCTGATGGCATACTGGCTACTGTCTAGCAAGGGGAACACCTATGCATATTACTTATACTAAACACTCGCCCCACCACAGCGAAAAATCATAACAGTGAACACTCGACTTCACCGATGTCTTTCAGTTACCTTAGGTATATACACAACAGTTAACAGAGATCATTTACTGTTGCATAATTCGTCATCACTTCCCTTAGAATTCACTTCTGCATCACTACACCTATTGCTTCAACTACGATCCTAAATTCGCTGGATACTTCATCGAACACAGCAAGACCAGGCAGATGATACTGATAGTATGGCTGTCTGCATAGACAGAGGACCTACATTATGCTGCACTAAACCTGCGCACCCCGGCAGTCACTGAAAACACTCAACACCAGAGAGCACATGATGACTGCCTGTCATAGCAACGTTAATCCTGACATAGTGTGAAAACCAGTTAAAAGATTACTGTTCTGATGACTCTGTATGTTCACCTAATTTGTGCTCTATGTTACTATTTCAATAACATTCCTGTAATGTGCTGTACTAAAAACCGCAAGAAGGCAGATGACCTGATGAAGCTGTTCCTGTAGAAGAGGGATATTCTGTGACTAAATCGTCGAGGAATGCAAAGCCAATGATGTCCTTTAGGTCACTGTAGTTCTACACACAGTTACAAAGATTTACTTTCATGACTTCTCATGTCCCTAATAAGTCTCTTTTGCCTGATGTGTGTGCCAATCTACATCCTAGCATTCGATACTAACCAAGAAGCAGATATCCTGTATGGATGACTGGTTGAATTGGTAAGAAAGAGGGCAGATCTATGGCTACTATGAATGCGGTCGTAGGAATGTCCAGACAGCACCACACTGTAAAGATGTCTGTAGTACTCTAATTCTACAACGTAGTGCTAGTATAGAATGACTGTTGTCCACTACTGCTACCGTCGGATTCTCCCATTAATACTGCTCTTTGCTCTGATTGTTTCAATACATTTGCCTGCAATTACTGATACTCCTAAAACCAAGAAGACGCACGGATATTCTCATGATACTGGTTCCTAGTAGTAAGAGGATATTTGTGACTAAATCGACCGGAGGAATCCAAAGCACATGATTTGCTTTGAGCTACTTAGTCTATGCAACATGTTTCATAAAGATGACTGCTTTCAGACTCTCCATGTTCCCCTAATTTTTTCTCTTGTTACCCTATTTGTCAATGACATTCCCACTAAATCTGATACTAAAACCAAAGAAGGCAGATGACCTGATTGATGCCTTCGTTCCTGTAGAAGGAGGATATTGATGTACTGAAATGCGTCGAGGAAATCAAAGCAATGATGATCTTGTAGGATGACATAGTTGACAACATTAAAATGATTACTGTTCATACCTGTCATGTCCCTAATCAATTCTCTTTGTGGCTATTTTGCAATAACACTCCCTAATTCTGATACTAAAACAAGAAGCAGATATGCGTGATGCATACTGTTAGATGTAGAAAGGAGTATTTGTACTAAG
>JABUQX010071331.1:15000-17500 GCA_015478945.1 Trachelipus rathkii | reverse complement strand
ATCATCGATATGTTTATTCACATATAAGCCTATATCTAAGAACAATGAGCTACTTACTTCGTTTCTAGAAGATTCTAAAGAAGAGCTTTCAGAAGCATTTTCAGCCAATGAGCTTGCCGTATAATTAGATCAAATATTCTTATTATATTATTATTATTATTATTATTATTATTATTATTATTATTATTATTATTATTATTATTATTATTATTATTATTATTATTATTATTAGTAGTAGTAGTAGTAGTAGTAGTAGTAGTTGTCACATCTATTATGTTATCACTTTCAGAACATGCCTTTTTAATCTTTAAAAAATAATCACTAATATAGGAATTACGTTTCATTTTACTAATTATATATCACAAATTAGAAAGGCACGTGTATTTGCATGCAAATCAAATGAGAGACTGTCTAAGGAGCAGTAGCGGCTCGTCTATATGTGCTCCGGGGCTCCAGCCACTCCAAATTAATACTGCCAGGCGTAAAATGTTGATGGAAGTAATAAATTTTTGTCGAAGAAAAGTGATTTGAATTATTTTTTAGCAATTTTATAAATAAAAAAACATCATTAATGAAATCATTAACATTTCTTTAAATAAAAGTGCATGGTTAATTTCTCTAATTAAAAAAAAATTATAAAATAAAGAAAAAACGGGAAAAGTAAAAAAGCAACGTCGTAATATGAGAAATGAGGGAAAATGAATTGGAAGGGGTTTGTCGAAAAATGTTTAACATTTTGTGTATATATATATATATATATATAATATATATATATATATATATATATATATATATATATATATATATATATATATATATATATATATATATATATATATATATATATATATATATATATATCACTGGTAACAGTACTACATAATAATGCTTTTATAATCTTTATTGTAATTATAAAGCTAGAACTCATTTTGAGGCAAAAGCTATTATGATAGAGTATAAACAAAGCATCGATGAAAGTTGTGTATTTATTTATGTACGGTAAAATTGAATACATCCTAAAAGATCACAAATGTATTTATTCTTTTTTATGTTATTTCAAATTGAAACAGCCAATAGAACGTCTTCCTCCTACCCGGTTCTATATGCGACCGAGGAAGGGAAGGCAGTTCGGCCAACATCAGTGCCGTCAAGACGTGCCCCAGGGCATGGCCCTGGCACGCTAAATATATTTTTTTTATATTGAAATTAAAGGTGTTATTATATAATTAATGTTCCTATAACAAGATCTCTTGTAAGTGTCATATTGATACGCTATGTTGATCATCAGTGATAAAATAAGATATAAAAAATATAGAGAATGGTGAAAGAGACCTAGTAGAGCACATGGAATTCTAATATATTCCCCACTCTGCAAACTATTCTAAAATGAAATTTATATAATATTTGGATTCGAGTACTCACAAAATAGTATTTGAATTGTCAATGACAAAGTCCTTATTTATTATATAACAAAAATTATCTTATATATTGATCTGCGATCAAAACAAATAAGGGAATATTAATAAAGAAATAACATCCAATCTCTTTAATACACCTTTCTTTATATTAATTATTGTATTCGAGAGGTGAGTGAGTCAATTCTATGTTTAATTAATTAATGACCTCATCTCTCGCTGTACATATTGTGGTTCAAGCCCCAGAGTGACATCGAATGCCGGTCATATTTTGGTTCAACCCCAGAATAGTGACCTTCAAATATCAACCTTTCTGATAATAAGGGCCAAATAATAATAATATTAATAATAATAATATAATAATAATAAATAACGCGGTGATAATGAAAGTGTACAGTATAATTACTCAAGTGAAAAATATATTTTTAATAAGTTATTAAAAAGAAGTAAGTCTTGAGGGTCTATATTGTTAATACTAAAAACGTAAGTGGTAGCGTGAAGAAAGTTTCTTGTTATAAAAAGAAATTAAAAAAAAAAGTCTTTCATAAACTGAAAATCACCGTGCCTTAAAAAAAAAAAAAAATCTTCCAACGAATTTCTACAAACAACAAGGAAGCCTTGAGATGCGAAATGGGGGGTGGGTAGAGAGAAGAACTCCCCACCACTGAGATCCTCCAAAAGCACTTAAGAAAAAGCTTTCTTTAAAATTTGAAACTGAAGAGAAAAGTCAGAATCTTGACTTTATGACTCACTGTCCAAACGATCTAGCCTGTTACTCGACGAAGTAGGCTGGACTCAAAATTTGGATAGCAACAAGCGAGCCTAAAAAAATAACAACATAAAAAAAAGCAAAATTGGGAAGAAGTACAGAATACCCCAAAAGTCAAAGTCGCCTCTATTCTGAGAATAAATAAGGTTTAAAAAATTGCCTGTCTGTTAAAGTGCTGAACCCCTTTGTAATGTCGCTCAGAGAATACAGAAAGGGGCATAGAAATTCCTCTCCCGCGCCTAGAGTGTATTTTTATTAACAAAGTTATTTTTTTGAAGTGCATATGTAATTTTGTAATTATTTGTTTTATTAAAAG
>JABUQX010071331.1:0-7500 GCA_015478945.1 Trachelipus rathkii | reverse complement strand
TTTTTAACAATTTTAAAAATTTTCAAAAGCGTTTTATTTATTTTTTTTTAAAAAAAAACTGGATAAAAATGTCTCCTGATTATAAAGTTTTTTTTTTAATTTTCTGTATCGCTGTATAGGTTTTTAGTTACATGCCTGGCCTCTTCGGGAAGTTTTTAACGCATATATATATATATATATATATATATATATATTATATATATATATATATATTATATATATATATATATTATATATATTATATATATATATGCTTTCCTTTAAAGGGTAGTTAACCGATATAAATCGAACGAACAATGTAATCATTTTTTTTTCGATTATTTCAATTCAATAGCGCGAAAAGGTTGCCAATAACAGCTTTTCTTTTTTTTTTAATGAATCCCTTAGACTAAATAAATTATAGGACACAGACATGTTAACACTCTAAAATGTCCTACTAAATAGTGTTGACGGCATTTTCTTTAGATTTTTTTTTTTTTTTTTTTTTTTTTTTAACAGTAACACCACTCACGGGCCAGCCTAATTCTAGGAGGGGGTGTGCTTCATTTTTGTCTGAGCAAGACGGAGCCAAGAAGAGAGTAACACACACTCAGACGATCGACCAGTGACGAACCTGGGTCTTTTGTAGTTGGGCGGTTGCTCTAAAGCTGAGGCTACGGACGCCATTTTGGTGGCTTGCATCATTACTTCTGAGTTATACGAGCAGACTCCAATCGAATGTCATTCTCTTATCTTTAATATAATAAATTAACCAGATCAAAATGGATGTTTGGTTCATTTAATTATTTAAAACTTTTGTTATATAGCTCAAAAGAATCAATATTAATTTTTGGTGGCTCCTCGCGTTGTTTCATTTGAGTCTTATTTTTGATTTTGTTTAACTTGTGTAAATTATTTGTGCTTCTTACACCAAAAGTCTCTAAAATTTTTTTAATTTTTTTCATTTCAATTCAAATATTAATTAAAAGAAACGGTTGTTGAACACTTGTTGCTCCTCATCTCGATTTTTATAAAGTAAATTTGAAATAAACACTTAAAATTTTGAAATTCTTATTCGTTAACATAAATTTTTCTTTACTATATATGAAACTTCAAACTCTAAACTACTCTCCTCTCAAAATGCAATCCACAAAGTACGAACTCCTTTAGTAATTTCCTTCTCTGATTTAAAATCTTCTCTGTAATATCTAATCCTTTCAGACCTTCAACATTCTTCTTCAGTTTCCCTGCTCTTGTTTCTCTTTCTTGACTCCCTTCTGGTTTCCACCGCGTCCACACTCGATGACAGTCGAATCATATAAGCAGGCAATAAAAAGTACTTGAACGTAAAACGTACTAAAATGTTGCTAGGATGTATAAATTGTTCCAAAATATTTATATAAAAATATAGTGAAGCAAAATTATTTTAAAAATATGTTCCTTTTATAAAAGATTATAAAATAAGGAAAAGCCTCACTCTATACATAGCTTATCATTCAATATTTTAAGATTACCAATGTTATTTAATTAATTTCTAGTGACGTAAGAATTATTGCTGCTGTTAAATGTTTTCAGATAACTAATTTTATTTAAATTATTATTATTATTATTATTATTATTATTATTATTATTATTATTATTATTATTAATTATTATTATTATTAAACTAAAGAGTTACCCGCATGATATCTCGAAAACTAGATAGATACAAGAAAACTGAATAACATATATGGAATCAGCGTATGAAATTTGTATGGAAAATGAAAAAAAAAATTTACTTTTTTTTTTATTTTTTTTTTTATATCCAAAACTATGATAGGTACAGAGAAACTATACATAATTTAAGAGTCAGCGTATGAAATATGTATGAAAAAAGATTTTTATTTTTTTTTTACTAAAAGAATACCAGGGTAAACCGCAAAGATGCAAAGAGTCGGGTCTCATCGCCTCCTGGGGGACGAGGGGTTGGCTATTTCCCCTCGGGAGCGGTCTCCGACCCCCGCCTTTGGTATTTTGGGTTTGTCGCGGGGGTTCCTCGCCGCCTGCCTTACGGGTAATGGAAAACGTCCCGCTCTGTCCACGTCGGCTCGAGCCCTTTAAAAATATTTATACGCTGATTCCATATATGTTTTTTGTTTTCTTCTACATATAGCAGTATTGGCACATCCCTATAAGGAATGCTAGTGAAATTTTTTTTTTTTCCATTTTCTCTGACTTTTGATTCGCTGATTCCATATATGTTATCAGTTTTTTTGTACTCCTATCTTAGTTTTTCGAGATATATGCGGGTAATTCTTTAGTTTGGTATTATTAGTTTATTATTATTATTATTATTTATTATTAATTATTATTATGAGGTTATCTATATATTCCTTGATTTATTACTTTATTGTAAGACTAAATAGTTTAGTAATGATTCATACTATTTGAAAAAGAGAACTTTGCTTTTCTAAAATCAGTGAAGGCAAGTTAATTTATAAATTAAATTAGAACGACAAAAGCAAAATAGAGTTAGCCTCACATATTCTAGCTTAGACTCACTAAATTTGTACTGGCAGGGTTCAGAAATTTCTAAAAAAAAGTACAGATTAAAGATTATCATTGCTGCTTATCTCACGGAAATTGGCCCTGTTTGACAGCATGCGTAACAAAAACTACTCTGTAGGGATTCGCAATTAGGGTTTCGGAGATATTTCGATATCATGACTATTTATCTAACTTCCTTTTAAAGGAGGTGCCTATATATCATAATATATATATATATATATATATATATAATATTACCTCGTAATACTCATATATAAGTAGTATATATATCATATTATATATATATATTACGGTAAGTTAATATATATATATAGTATATAATAATATATCTATATATATTTTAATTTACAAGTCTTATTTTTCAACTCTTTTCGATTCGAAGGAAAGATTTAAGCGCGCAAAAATTATGAAAAATATATATCTTTGTATGCTTTAACATAATTGATATTCAGAGTCTTTTTTACGAAAGATTGATTTTTTTTAATTGAAGAGAATTTCTAATCTTCCGAATAATTTAAACTAAGCGCGCAACGTTGGCTTCACGCAAACCATATACAAGTAAATTAACGAAGAATTTCCACGTCGATTTTAATACAGCTGATAAAGTAAATCCTAATTTTGTTAAATTTTAGAGAATAAGGCCTGAAGCACAGTAGTTTTACAGATTTCAAATAAAGTTAATTTTTTCAAGAGAAAATACTTTTAAAGTAGAAACTTTTTCTCTCAGATATAATTATAAATTTATATTTTTACTTGAAGCATTTAGCGAAATATTTTCCTTTACTGATGCTTCATTCGATCCTGATGTCACGTCGCTGTCTAAATTATATTTTATTTTGATAGATTTAGCAATATGTGATCGTTTCTTAATCAGCAAGTTAAAATATTTAGAGGTATATTTCCTGGAGAGCCAACGGCTTTCACTTTACCTGAAATTTATTTAGGTGTAAAATAATTTAGGTTACTTGGGAATTTAACACCTAGCGATATGTTAAGCTATTGAGAAAAAGTTTGTTTTTCTGAATCTAGATTAAAGTTGTCAACCCACCTTAAGCTTTCCAGAATAATATTTTATCCTTAGAAGAGTTTTAATGTATAATAAACAACTATGCTTTGAATAATTCTTTAAGGCAGTTGATTAGAACCAAGAATATTTCTGAAAATCAACACTTTAACTAAGTTACTTCTCACTTAACAAATAATTAAATCACGAATATTTAGCATGAGAAGGACCTAAACAAATCCCTTCAAGAATAACATTGAAGACAATTGTCAATAACTTTGATGCTTGATTTAATTCCTTTGAATGCCAGACGTATGAAGTAACTAAATTAATAATTGATAAGCAATAAGCCGTCTTGAATATTCAAGGCAAAATGGAGATGTGTAGAAATAAGCGTTTAGGTCTAAAAGTTATCAACAAGAAGCCAAACAACCTCCAGGTTTCCAGGAAAATTAAGCTATTTTTGCAAGGGAATATTTGCTTATTCCTACAACTCTGAATACTAATTTATCACTAATATATTATATTATATATATATATATATTATATATATATATATTATATAGTATATATATATATATATATATTAATATAGATATATATATATTATATATTTTATTAGAACTTATATATATAATTGTTCTAACGACTCTAGACAGAAACGACAAATTGTTTTTTTCAAATATGTATGCAGTAGAGTGAGTAACTGAAGAACAAGGTGGCGTTGTGAAATGAAGTAATGGATCTTTATTGTTATCATACGAAGGAACATATTCTAAAATTATTATTAATTATTATTGTTATTATATTCATTATTGTTATTATTATTAGTGTATTATTATTATTCATAATTTAGTATTATTATTGATTATTATATTTATTATTATTATTATATTATTATTTTATTATTATTTATTATTATTTATTATTATTATTTATTATTATTTATTATTGTTATTATTAATTACTTATTATTTATTAATTATATATATTTATTATGTATTTTATTATTATTAATTATTAATTTATTATTATATTATTATTTATTATTATTTTGATTATCTGATTATATATTGATTTATTTATTAATTAACTATTTAATTTATAATTGATATTATTATTTATTTATTAATATTTATGATTATTTAATTATAGATTTTTATTTTTTCAAGATGTTTTGTCTCATTATTAATCCGAAATTATTTTTATTTTATTATTTTTAACATTTAGATTATTATTATTAGCGTATTTTATTAATTGATATTATTATTATTATTAATTATTATTATATTATTGTATTATATTATATTATTATTATTATTATTATTATTACTTATTATTCATATTATTTCCTTCTTCCACTTCTTCTTTTGCTTTCTTGCTTACTTATTCTTACTTCTCTTCTTTCTTGCTTCTTCATTCTTCCTTCATTCTCTTCTGAACTAAATGTTTCTTGCCTTCGTTCTTCTTCATTTCTTTCATTTCATCCTCCTCCTTTGTTCTTTACAGATTCTTTTTTCCTCCTACTTCTTCTTCTTCAATTTTCTTCTTCTTCTTCTTCTTCGCTCTTCTTCTCTTTTTTACTTCTTCTTTTTCTTTTGTTTCTACTTTTTCTTTATTCTTCTTTTACCTTAACTTTTTCTACTTAATTTACTTTTTCTAATCTTTATAATGTTATTTATAAAACTATTATATTTTATATATAATTTTAAATTATTGTTTGTAAATTTATGTATTTTGACTTCTCAATTTAAAAATAAAAAGAACTTAAAACAGGCTCTATTTTGTGAGGAGTTTATTTACTAATTTTTATTGATAGGATCCAAAGAATCTGTATCATTTTTCACTTCTTCCAGCATTTATTTTTTTGAATTTCAATATTTAAATCATTTTTTTTTTTTCTTATTGTTTCTTTGTCTGTTTTTAATAAATATATAATCATTCTATAACTCTGATAATAGTTTTGGTATTGGAATAAACTTTTGCACCTTCATTGAAAATGAAAGTATTATAAGATGGCAATTTAAGATGTATAAAATACGACATTTATTTCTATATGCCATCAATATGTTTAATCTTTGTAGATAAGTCAGTCTTGTAAATATAACCATATATTTTTTGCAAGTTGAAGTGAGTATTCGTGCATCATTATATTGATATGATATATACAATTTATTAAGCTATGTGCATGCTAATACCATCAAAGAAGTATTTCTGCTTCGTGAATCCCTTTTGGAAACTACAGGCCATCGCCATCTTTGAAATTGTAGTTAGATTCTTTGCTAATCAAAATTTTGATCGGAAGAAACATCTTGGTACTCAGTGCACAGACGGCACACCTGCGATGCCCTTTCAGCACATCTGGCTTTGCTGTTTGGGTGAAGAAAGAAGTTATTAAGTTCATCATTACCCGTTTCCTTCATCGTCATGCACTGGCATCGAAGACTCTGCTAGCAGTTCCGAAGGAATCTTGTCTGCTGGCGTGAAAATTGTAAATTTTCAAGAGGTTTTGTCAAGAAATGGAAGCCGAGTTTGAAGCTCTTCTGTACTACAAAGAGGTTCGCTGGCTTTTCAGAGGGCAAATTCTGAAGCAAATGGCATTTCAGCGTATCATGGCAAGGCGTTTCACTTTTTTTTCGAACATTTGACAGCGAGAGGCTCATTTATGGATTGGAAAACTTGGAGGATATCTTTGGTCAAATAAATGAGGTAAATCTTTCGATTCAAGGCCTTGAAGTAGCCATTATAGATGCTGGTGAAAGAATTAAAGCTTTTGTAGCAAAACTGCAGCTGTGGAAGAGAAGGTTGGAGGAAGACAACTACGCAAACTTTCCAATGTTAGAAGAAGTGCTTCAGCAGGATGGAAGTGAAAGCTACAACGCCTTGTGAACTTCCCTAAAGGTAGAATTCGGCAAACATTTGGATACTCTGCAGAACTCTTTCATAGGTTACTTACTTTGGCTGGGATCACCTTAAAGTTGAAACATGGATTCGTAATCCTTTCCTAGCCGACATTGACCGTATCAGTAATAAAAACCATGTCAAAGATGACCTCATTGACCTGAGGCCAAATAAAATGTTGCGAAATTAATTCAATTCGAAGAGTCTTGGAAGCCTATGTTGTTCATTTGCACAAGCCTACCCTCATTTGATAAAACGAGCTATGATTGCTTTGGTCCCTTTTTGCTACCACATTCCTTTGTGAATCAAAGTTTTCAGCACTTGATTCTATTAAAGCGAAAAGTCGAAATAGATTGAATGTCAAGGATAACATACGTGTCACCTTGTCAAAGACCATTCCACAGTCCAATATTTCTTATTCAAGGAAAGCAAAAACAACATTCTCATTGAAATAAAGTAGATAACGAGAACAGTAGTAGGTAGTAGTAGTAGCATGCACAAGAGGATTGCATGTCATGATTATAATTAGCGGCCATTACTTTTTGCATCAAAAAGTTCTTACATCGTTTACTCTAAAATTTAATAATACTTTTGTGTATGTCATATATGAATGAGACAATCAAATATCAATAAATAAAGTACATTATACAAATTGCATTCAAAGTTGTGTTTATGTAAATATTTCTGGGAAATGGGGTCCATAGCGTTCATCAGAATATTAAAGGGGTTCGTGACCATAAAAGGGGTAAGAACCACTGTTCTAGAGAATCTTTGCAATCCCTAATAAAGAAAAGGAACTGTGCCTTAACTCCTTAGAATTTAATAGAACACTAAAAATAAAAATAGTTGAGCGATTTCATAATGCTATAATGATGTGATATAACTAATTTACTGTTTTAAACGAATTAAAAATTATCTCACTTTCTAAACTTAAAATTGTGTAAACTGTCTGCTAATTAACTCTGATTAATGGAACTCTGAGTGAATGGGTTACGGTGTTTTGTATAAGCACTTATGAATTGAATTTATTAGGACATAGCAATTTTTATTGCAATAAAATCTGTTATTTT
>JABUQX010071330.1:25000-32288 GCA_015478945.1 Trachelipus rathkii | reverse complement strand
TCACAATATTATTTATATTATATTATTATTATTACTTATTTATTTTATTATTATTATTAGTATTATTATTTATTCATTATAATTATTACTTATTATTATTATTATTAATATTATTATTATTATTAATATAGTTATTTTATTAATATAATATTTATTATTATTAATTAATTGTTATACTCTCTTATACACACTATTTATTTATTATCTTATGATTAATATATATTATTATATATAATTACTTAACTTCTATTAATTTTTGATCATTTAAAAGTCTCTACTTTTTATACTTACTTCTATTATACTTTTTATATTTATTATTATTACATCCCAAATTATTATCATTATCATCTATATATTATTCATTATTATTATCATAATTATTATTCATTAATTATTATATTATCATTTATTATTTATTTATTTATTTATTATTATTATTATTCATATTATCATTATTTTATAGTTAGCTGTAGCTCGACCAGACATCTTAGTCCTCACATAAGTCAAATAATGCCAATCAAATCACTAACATAAAATAACATACACATAATAGTAACCATACATATAATTAGCACATACTAAAAATAAAGCAACTATAGTTACACTCATACTATACCATAACCATACACCCAATATATTTAATTAAATATATCCTAATATATATAATATCATCACCATATTAAAGTAAATATAATACCTAATAAATTAAGAAATATAAGAATATAATAATATATATATATCTAATAAAATATATAAAATAAATTATACAAATACTATTATATAATATATATATATCTAATATATAATATAATATATATATATATATATATTATATTATAATATATATATATAAAATTATATATATATATATATATATACTAATATATATTAATATATAAATTATATATATACTATATACTATATATTATATATATATATAGTACATATATAAATATTATATATTTAATGATTAACAAATATATATATATATAATTATAGTATATATATATATATATATAATAATATTAATATATAATAATTTATAGTATATAATAGTATATATATATTATTATATACTATTTATATATATTTAATATTACATAAACAATATACCTATACCAACATAAAGGCTATAATAACCTAATACAATTATATATATAACTATATAAATGTATACTACATATAATACAAAATAACCTATATTAACATATACATAAATTACTACTAACAAAAATATACCACTAAAATACCATACTAATATAATCGGAATAGATGTAATACCTAAACTATATCATAACAATATAACTAACATACATAAATATATATACATACACACCTAACCATTACGATACTACATAATAGCATAAATCAATACCTAATAATCTAAGACTACACACAAAACATTACTATATATATTATAATATATATATTATAGTAAGATATATTACTATACTTCAATTAAATACCCTAGTCAAACTATAACATTATACATAACAACACCCACTAACCCCATTACATGATATTATATTATATATATATATTATATACTTATAATAATATTATTATCATATTATATATATATATATATCGTTTTCTATACTACTTATATATATAATATATACCCTATATCATATATATGTATATATATATATATATATAATCATATATATATATAGTAATACTATAATATTTTATAGTATATTATATTATATAATATCATATTATTTTAAATACATATAATATATAGGGATCACTAAGAATCAAACAGATACACACGCTTAATCAATTACATATTAGATATAGCTATAAACAATATACTATATATATAGCATAGATAAACATATCAATACTATAATATATCATCCAGGTAACTAACAGAAAAACATAGTATATAGTATAGTAGTTATATAGTATGATATTATTATATATATAATAATATATATATATTATATATATAAATTATTATATATTATATATGAAATAGATCAATATTATTTTAATTATATATATATAAAAATATATATATATATATAGATATATATATATATATTTATAATTTATATATATGTATATTATATATATTATATATATTATATATTATTATAATAGTTAATACATATCAATTTATATACCGAATATATTTATATATAATTAATAGATATATATATAATAGAAGTATAATAGTTGGAATATAAATTAAAATTTATTTGCGGAGACGCAAGGCTTATTTTCTCAATAACGGTTGGTCTTTTACTTCATTTTTCAATGGGACTAAATATTTAGTTTAATTTCCTTTCTCTTTAGCAGGGTCACAATTTATTGCCCTTTCTTTCTGTCTATACCATAATCTAAAACTTTCTTTTTCAAGGAGAATAAGATGTATATAATGTTAACTTACTTGATTTGCTATAATTATGTAAATTCATAGAAATGTAATTAAGATAAATTCGCTCGTATAAACAGTTTCCAAGATACTTTTTGCACTTTTTTCCTCTTTGTTCGATGTTCATAAGATGTGTGTGTCGTTTGGTAATCCTGATATATGATTGCAGCTATTGCAAAGTGTTATGTTAAGTTTGTTATTTCGTGCGTTCAAAGCAAGCTCATATTTGATGTGTTTCAATTAAATATTATTATTTAAATTATTATTGAACTGTATTTACAAGCCAACATTGCAATTCTACATTTTAAATTTCCCCCAATTCAGGGTGGGATGTTTAAACCATTTGGGTTAAAAAACCATTGTTTAAACCATTGGTTTAAAAAACCACATCAAAAAACCAAATTGGGTTAAACCATAAAAAAAAGACCATGCATTTTCTTATATTAAAAAAATGGTATTTATTAATGGTTTTCCTTTTAGCATCACCCTTAATATGTTTCTCAATTTTCATCATATCTCGAAGAGATAAACTGAAAAACAGCCAATACAAAAAAATTCTGCTGGATTTTTATATTATTGTAGAAATATGTATATATATATATATTAATTATTTATATATATATTATTATTATTATATATTTATATATATATATATATTAAGTATCTATATATATATATATTAATATTATATATATAATATATATATATATAACATAAAATATATATATATACTATAGTATATATATATATTTATATATATATTAATATATTGATATATAATATATATATACATTATAATAATAAGTAAAATTTAACATGTTTAAAATATGATTCTTGTTTCGAGCTCGTGAGGATTTCATTTATCTACCCAATCAGGTCCACATTTCAAAAAGAATTATAATATAAAAACTCATTTTGTGGAAGTCGTGTTGGCCACAGCTCAACCAAAGCTAGAAGAATGACTGTAAAGACTAAGTTTGATGATGTTTAATAATTGTATAACATTTAATGAATTATGACTATTAATAAGGGAGAATGTAACAACGTCAAACAGGACCAATTTATAGCAAAAAGTAAAAAGGAGTCATCATTTCAGCAGTAACAAGAAGCTCACTCTTTGGCACTATACTTTTTAACCCAAGATTATCAGACCACAGCTTAATCCAGAGATGAGTATTCACAAAGAGCAGTCGGAATTTATAGGAATAAAATTACCGAGCGGCAAATCTCCCTCCATTGTTCATAAAAGTTACCTATTGCGAAAAGTCTCTGTTATTCAGCAGTGACTCCTTTCTTCTCTGGTACCCAGATCTCCTCAAGAAAAAAATTAGAAGACTAGAATAACGTACCACTAATTTATGAAAGAATAATAAGCATATGTTCCACTGGATCAACTGCGAATTGTTAAATGTAGTTTCTACTAATAGACGTGCACAGCAAACATTAGAAATTAGGTTGGAAACAGCTAGAAAGCGGGGAAATAAGTTTTTTTGATAATTCTTAATGATTAATTTTTCAGTTTCGACTTTAATAGATGGAATCCTTCATCTCTTCTATCTCTTCTCTCTCCTCTCTACTCTTTCTTCTCTCTCTCTCTCTCTCTCCTCTCTACTAATAACTATATATTCATCTATACATATACAAGAATATATATATAATGGTTTAGTTACATTGGATATATTATCACATATGTATATATATATATAATTACATATATATATATATACTATATATAATATATATATATATATATATTATATTATATATAATATATACAAATATATTTACATATTAGTTATTAATATAAATTTTACCATCACTATTACTGTATTGTTCATATTATATATATATATATACTTATAATGCTATTTAATATAGATTACTTTATATATATATATATTCCTAGTATTAATTATATAAAGGTAAATCCAATTCAATAATGTTCTTCTAATATTGATTAAATAAAGCTTTCTTTAGGAGTTTTTCTTTTTCTTTTTTTGTAAATAATAATATAAAACGACTAACTTTTTTTCCATACATTAATACTATGTAAATAAGACACTCTTATTTTTACTTTTATGAGTTTATTGTAAACTTGAAAAATAACACTATATTTGCATATGAATTTAACAGTAAAAAATTTAAAAAATTGAAATTTAGGAAAAAAAATAAAAGGTGTAAGATTTTAATAATATTCATGTTAGCAACATGTTGATATAACAGTTTCCAGTAGTGAATTTTGCCTTTAAAAATCTATAAAACCAAAAAAACCACATTAATAACCATTCAAAAAACAAAGGCATAAAAAAAACCATAAAAACCAAAAAAACAAAACAAAATGGCTTATTTGGTTTATTTAAAAAAAAATCAATGGTTTTGTCTTTTTTTAAAACAACCAGGTTTTTTCCAAACCCTACTTCCCCAAATGAGTTTATTTTAAATATTATTTATTTAAATTCGATAAATAACATTATAGTAATTTATTCCTTTGTTAAATTTTTAGTGCGTAATTGCGAAAAAATTCCGTGTATTACCACCGGCAAGATGCCTTCTTGCGTATCACGATCTTTACACAGTGATGTAATCATGTAAAGTCCATACATTAAAGGCACTTTTACATTGAAATTTATTTAATAATATTATTTCTTATTAAATATTAAAACTTGTAAAAATTCTTTATCTGTTACAATACGTTTACAATTATTTAGTTTTAAATATATAACACGTTTTATATTTGATGTAGATCGAATGAAAACAAATATTCAAATAGAACGGTCGTTTTTAACAGCTGTTTGTAGCAGACCACGAATAAATCAGACAAAAATACGATTTGCTATTTTTATTTATTTGGGATAAATATTTTAAAGTTCTTTATTCAAAAAACCTACTGGCAAATAGATTTTATTTGTAATTTTTTAAAACTTAAACTAATAAATAATATAATATAACCATATCAATACTAATACATCACATAACTATAACTACATATAAATCACATAAATATCTAACTACAATATAAATATTACCCTACTATATATATTATAACTATACATATATCTACTATTAATAAAACTAAATAACTCATCAAACTAATAATTCAATCTACTACTATAAATACTAACAATAATATCTATATATAAGTATACATATAAAATACTTATCATTACAATACTACTACTATTATAATATCTAATATACACACCTATATATTATATATAATTAGTATATATATATATTAATATATATAGTATATATATATATATATCATAAAATATATTATATATATATGAATATATATATATTATATATAGTATCATATTATACTATATATCATATAATAATATCATATTATATATATATATATAATATATACTATATATCTATATAAATATTATATACATATATATACTATATATATTATTATATATATATACTATATTATATATTATATATATATAATTATTTACATATATATATATATATATATATATATATATTAATATATATTATAATATATTATATTATATCATACTAATATTATATATATATATACTATATATATACTAACACTTTCTATACTATACTATATATATATATATATATATATATATATATTACTATACTATATACTATACTATATATAATATTACTATATATTAATTATATTATTTATTATATATATAAATATATATAGTACCTTTACTATAAAAGTTATAACCTAATAAACTCTAACTTAATACATAAATATATAATATATATATAACTATTTATAATTATAATTATAGACCACATATATTACTATCACTATATATACTATATATATAAATATTATATTAATTATATATAACTTATATACTTATATAACAATGCCATACAAATATAAATATATAAATATACAATATACAATATATTATATATTATATACTTACTACTAAAACACCATCACACAATAGATTTATACTCACCTATATCAATATCACACACAAAAAATAATATAATATATATAATATAACATATATATATATGTATATATATACTATATAATATACTATATATATAATTATATATAATATATACAAATACATAAATATATATATAATATATACTATATATATATATTAAAAGTATATACTATATAATATATATATATATACTTATATATATATATATATAATATTTATATATTTATATATTTTAGTATATATATATATATATATAATATGTATATATAAAACTGATAATAACTACAAACATATTCAATATACTACATAATACCTAAACAACTATATATAACCTTATGTATATATATAATACTATTATTATTATATTTAATCTATATCATATATATATATAGTACTTTATATATATATATATCAACTAAGTAACCAAATAAAAACACTCAACAACTCTCATACCACAACCAAACCCATAATCAATATAAATAACTACAATAATACCAAAAAATATAACACACAAACTCAACCTTACAAATAACCCTACAATAATACTACACACACCATACCATCCCACAAAAATAAACAAACTACAAATTACCAATACACACAACTCCCCAAATAATAACATACAAATCACACACCACCAATACCAATAAAATACAACATTCTTACCATAATAATAAACACACCAACCTAAACTATGATTATAAAAATAAACCACACCACCCACAAATATAAAAATTTTATATACATTTAAAAATCACATAATATATATATAAACTCACATATATATATATATAACTTTAATAATACAATATAACATTATATTATATATAGGGGAAGATTAAAGGGAACAATATCAACATGTAAATGAAAAAGCGACTGAGTAAATTACAAGAAAGCAATTGACATTCGATTAACAACAATGACCATGATTGGTAAAAACAAG
>JABUQX010071330.1:15000-17500 GCA_015478945.1 Trachelipus rathkii | reverse complement strand
GCAGTACTTGAATGTTTATTTGAGAAAATAGGCACAAAATGATTGAGTACAAAGGGAAAAAAATTTTCGAACTATTCTGATCTTTTTAACTTGGAAAAAAGCAGTTATAAAAGTATTAATGATTTTACAGTGAAGAATTAAAGAATTTATTGATGATTGAAGAAAGCACACTTATAGATATACTTTGAACAGATAGATAAGTGTTATTGTGGCAAATTACAAAGAACAAGAATTGATGCACATACTAGGATGATAGTCCAATTGCGTATATATAAGATCGTCGAAGCACTTAGCAAAAACTGCGGTGAACAGTTGCGCATGTGGAATATGATAGGCTGACGATCTAATTAACTTCGTCTCCATGATTAAATTATATTAACACGGTGCGATGGAAGCTGCCACATACTTAGAAAAGAGAAAAATAAAAAAAAGAATTGATGAAAAATTATTACAGAATCAGGAGAACTATTTGGGAAGCTATAATAATTTAGTCTAACTTCAAATCATACACACAGTCAAAGATAACAAATCAGCAAACCTGTCACAATACAATAGCAATTTTTATAGGTTAGAAAAAAGTAACAAATTATCCACAAGAAACGATTAACGAAAAAGTACACGAAGCCAACACACATCACCGACCTATGGAATTAAAGGAAACAAAGATATAAAACAACGGAACCAAATGGATAGAGTGAAACACCTCGTATAAGTAGTAGTGAAACCTTAGAGGAATTAAATTACCTTGCTACAGAATGTTCCAAAAGAGAGGGCACTTGGCACGAGATTGCAGAGCGCCACCATATTTCAACAATAGTGGCAGAAATTTTAACAATTACCAATAATTTAGCAAAGGGAAGAATGGGAAAAAATAACTGCAACGTCAGTAGATATTGTTAAATAGAAGAAAAGCCCTGATTTTAAACTCAGGTGGAAAGAAACACCCCCATCTTCTCCCAGTACTAATTATTATGGTACGACGCAGATGAGGACTCGCCACCCAAATCTACCGATTACATTATGGACAAGGTAATTGGATTTCGGGATAGTGGATGCAATTCAGTTATATTAAGTTTTTTTTATGTTTTTTTACACTTGAAACCGCAGCTCACGGGCAGAAGCCCCATTCAAAGGAGGGGTGATTGAAACGTCCTCAAATATTCATCTAAGGCAAGAAATTTACGCAGATGCACAGATTAGGCTATATAAAGGGAGGAAGATTAAAATGAGTAGGAAAAACACAGAAGATGGAAAGATACCGAATTTCCACAGAAACAGAGGTGCAGGAAAAGAAGAAGGCACCCCCCCACAGCGAAACAAGTCTGGAAGTTACTAATTCAACACCAAAAACTAAGTTTTGCCGACACCAGCAAAACCCCTTTTGCTTCGGGCCGTCTAAAAAAGGGGGTGGGTTACCCACGAGTGGAAAATTCCCTCGAGCCCACTTGCCGCTAGCGGTTACCCTATAGAAAAGAGATACAAGCACCGACAATTGCGCAGCAAAGATAGAAGAATCAAGTGGAACTAGAAAGTACAGGAACAACTTATAAGGCCTTTTTTGGCCCTTTGAGACCTCGACCCTATCAAAAGGCCGGGTATGAACCCGAGCCCCCAGATATGAGAGCAGTTATCCATACAAGGGCGGATGAGATCCTTGTATAGTTGGAGAAATTGAGAAGAGGAAAAAAAGTCTCGCCATCTCTAAACGAACTCCCAGTTTCTTTGAGCCGCCCTACAAACCGTTGTGATGTCGGTTTCCAAGACATTTTTTTCTTATGTTAAGGGCCAAGAAGTTCTATTATTGTTCCCACAGGGAGCACGAGCAGAACCGTCGAAAAGGATAGGAAAGTTAGAAGTGTCTTAGAGAGGGAGATTGTAGAAGTTGAATTTAGAAGAAATTAAAATTTTACACAAGGTTGGAGGACGACCCCCACCCAAAATTTCTGTCCAGAAATCACGAGAATAGAATCGGAAAGGTTAAGACGAGAGGCAATTTCTAGAAGAAATAGACGGAGCAGAATGAAATTAATGAAGAATGACGCGTCCGAGTCATCGGCATATTGCAGTGAGATAAAGTTAGAATGTGCACGTGAGGAAGATGTTCATTAATGAAAAGCAGAATAAAGTAGGAGACAAGACAGAATCCCCTGAGGAAAACCACTATTGACTGAAAAAGAAGATAGTCCCCCATCCACCAACAGCTGATAATTGAGCGAATGAAGGGAAAGCTAGACAAAAAGTATGCCTTGCACAAAGAGAAGGAAGGAAACCCACAAGGAGCGCGGAGTTTGGAAGACCATGGACGCGTCCAACCCGGTGTCCCAAATACCTTTTGATATGATCCAAAGCGCCACCACCAAGCTTTCCCCCGTAGCCTAAGGGCGGAAAAACCAATTAAATCGTTTAAACATTAGGAAAGTATATCCGCCAAGTACCTAAAGAGTGTTATACTGGGAAACACAGTGCGACTTATGCGTTTGCTAGAACCAGCACGGTAAAG
>JABUQX010071330.1:0-2500 GCA_015478945.1 Trachelipus rathkii | reverse complement strand
AGAGTTATCAAATTGCTGGCTATTCTTTCGGCACCGAGTTTGAGGATGTGATTGGGAGGAATGAACATCACATTTTTTTGTTTTTTAATCCGGCGATACCTTTTTACCTCGAGACGGTGATGGGAATAAAGGAAAAATGAGATTCGTAGTCTGGGGAAAGGTTTCATATGATGTATTGACTAGGGGTTTGTTCTCCTTCAGATTTGCTTACCGAGTTTCGAAAGTATTCGTTCAGTCCGTTGCGATCTTATTTTTGGTTGGTTGTTATATTCGTATTAAATTCAGTTCTTTATACAGTTGTGGTTTTTTTTTTATGTTGATTAATTTATTGATTAAACCCCAAGTGGCCTTCGAGTCTTGTTGCGAATCCTGGAAATTATTATAAAAAAAAAAAAAAAAAAAAAGAATAGTGTGTTCTCTTTGCTTTCTTAAGAACTGCTTTAAATGTTTATCATATGTGTTATACACTTGGAATGGTATAATTTTGTTTTTAAAGTTTCGGTAGAGTTTATGTTTTTGGTTGATAGAGTTTAGCAAAGCTGGTGTTAGCCATGGGTTTTGAATTCTTTTAGCACCAAGTTTTTTCGTTTTAATAGGGAATGATTCGTCGTAGCATTTATTTAATATGTTTACGAACGAGTTGAATTTTTCGTCGATGCCAGTGTTCTCGCTGTATGTGAATGAAAAGTCAATTTCATTCATTTTGTTTATGTATTTCAGCCTTTGATGTTCACCATCTAGCCTGTATTTTATGGTGGTGAAATTTTGAGTTTTATTAATAGCAATTTTTGCAAGACATGGAAAGTGATCGGACATATCACTTTAATTCGAAGGTTTTAACGTTCCAGTTTAGGTTCCCCCAGATATGATCTATTAAGGACGGACATCTATTTTCGACGTTGTTTGGACGTGTAGGTAGCGTTATGTAATTGACGAAACCATTTGATAACATTAAGTTTGAGAGAGAGTTTGCCTGATTTGTAATGTTCTCGTTGGAGAGATCAATGTTGAAATCACCCGCAATTATTACTTTAGAGTTAAGAAAGTGTGTTTTGATAATGTCCTTAAGGGCATTTATGAACTCTGTTTTAGATGAATTTGGGGGTCTATAGACTCCCATTACAATTAGTTTATTCGATTTTATTTTTACGCGAGTTGCTAGTGCCTCTATGTGTGAGTTGACAAGTGAAATTATTACTTCATGGGATGTATATATGCCATTTTTTAAGTAAAGTGAAACTCCCCCACCCCGTTTGTTAGATCGAAATGCATGTGTTTCAGTATATCCTGGGATCGGATATAACCCGTTGTTATGTTCATTCAGAAATGTTTCGGTTAGTACTATGCAGTCAATTATGATATTTTGGTAACTTAGATAGTCCAGAAAAGTATTGTGATGTTGTTTAAGGCTTCTGATGTTGTGGTGGAGAAGAGAGAAGTGGCTCAGTTCAGGTGTCTTTTGATGTTTCAATATGTCCGGATATATATATTCAGAACTATAAATAAAACTATTCATTATGCGTACGCCTGATATTTCAGAGTGGCTTTCCATGACATGGTAATCCGCAATAATATAATAATCATAATAATAATAATAATAATAATAATATAATTATAATAATAATAAATAATAATAATAATATAATAATATAATAATTCCGATAATGTGATTAAATAATATTAATATAATAATAATTAAACTAACATAAAAATATTAATAAAAATTGGCTAATCATAAATATTACTCTTTATAATATATCATTATTTATCATAATAATAATAATAATAATAATAGTAATAATAATATAAGTAATAATAATATGATAATAAAATATAAATAATAATAATATAATAATAAATAATTAATAATAATATAATAATATAATATAATAATAATAATAATAATAATAATAATAATAATAATAATAAATAATCAATAATATAATAATAATATAATAACCTAAAATGAATGAACTGTAGATGTAATTATAAACTTTATAGTGTCGATTTAATTAATATTCAATTGTGGGCAAATTATATGTAACAAAGTTAACAGATAAATGAGCCCCAAGGTGATAATTCAATATCCTAGTGCCGTGGTTTAATAAATTAAGATTTTAAACATTTTTCATTGAGATATAATTTGGTTTCAATATGGGTCATTTGTGGAATTTTTTAAGCTTTTTGGAAATATTTAAAACTAATGTCACTTATTTTTAATGATATTCAATAGATAAGTAGCTAGATAAATAGATAGATAGAAAATAGATAGGTAGATAAATAGATAGATAGATAGTTAATAGATAGATAGGTAAATTTATTTTTAGATCGGTAGATAAGAATGCTAGATAGATAGATTGGCATTGATAAGATTTATAGATAGATAGACCGATAGTAGATAGACAGATAGCATAGGTAGATAGATAGATAGATAGTATAGATGATAGATAGCATAGATAGATTAGATAGAGTAGATAGATAGTAGATTAGACTAGATAGA
>JABUQX010071329.1:0-19407 GCA_015478945.1 Trachelipus rathkii | reverse complement strand
AGCCTTCTATGTATCGATCTGTATGTTAAAATTTATTATAGAATATTATTATAACAATATTAAATTTTGAAAAAAATATAATGCTTTGTATTTGATAGTCAAGTACCTTGCAGTGATTTTTTCACAACCCAAAAACAACCCCACCTTAACCAGTAGAACAGGGGTGAACGAGATTCAGGGAAAAAATAGTCCCCTCTTTATTAGAGTGAAAATATGTCCCCTACACAGGACAAAACCTCGCCCCAAGCCCCCCCGCTGACCTTGCTTCCCGCGGTCAGATGTAAATATTATCTTCTGAGTATGGAACATGCAGGTCGCAACTTGGCTCTCTTAAAAGCCCTTCAGAGCTTGGCCAGTCTGAAACGAAACATCCTTCCTCTTCACGAAAATATGAAGAAAGAATTTAAAATCTCAGCTTGTGACCGGATTTATGCGATATACGGACAGTGAGAATTATATTAATCAAAATTTAATAAAATTATGGAAAAAATAACAAAACTCGATGTTTATAAACAATTGAAAAAAAACTCTGCTAAATAAATCCCCTTGAGCAAATCAAGTATAAAACCTGAAATTTCTCCCCATTCAATTCTCCATTTGAGGAGAAACAAGATTTCTGGATCAATGGATCAAAATATATCAAAACCTGTATTTCCAGTTCTGAAATAGACGTTTAGAAAAATAAAAAACCCCGTTAAATTCGTGTAAACAGCGCTTAATATAATATTATAAATGGTATACTCAGGTGTGATTGAAGGTTATAGAAGGTTAGGAAACTCCTTTCTACCTTATGACACCAAAGTCCCTTATTTACTCGCCAAATAACCATTCATTTTGAAGAAACTCATCATAATGGGACACCCCATATGTCCTTCATCATTTAGAACCTCTAGCTTCCTTTCTAATTAATACGCAAGGAACAGTATTATTTCCCATATGAGAAACCAATATTTTAAAAAGGTCACCAAGGACCATGGCATTGTGTGCAAACGGTTTTGCAAGCTCTCAATTTAGGTCTCCCCTCTGGCTGCCTTCCCTAAGTAAGATTATAAACACCAAGCCATTTACTATGGGAGTTGACCTGACAGGTCAATTTTAAAAAATTAAAACTTTTTTCAAAAACAGCTATTCAAAAAGTTATATTGTATTATTTACCTGTGCAACGACTCGAGCAGTCCATCTCGAGCCGTTTTAACAAATAGCACAGAATCTTCTTTTGAGATCATTCGCCGGCTTCATGGGTAGACGTGGGTGTTCCCTCTGGTGTTTAGTTCAGATAACCCACCCTACAATTCCAGCTTCATCTGATTTATGTGAAACCAGTATACATTAGGTTTTACCCATCTGTTTTAAACAATCGTTTAATCAATACCTCCCATTACATGGAGTCAATCCTGCTTAAAGCAGTCCCACTAGGAGGATTTTTTTTTATTTTGAGTGTCTCATGGATTAGCCCAACTCCATTAAAACTTTACCCTTTACTAATTGCGCCTCATCATTATGATTGGAATATTTATAAACAATTATTAATTGAATGGAGCTTTGAATTGCCGCCCTCTCACATTTGTAGGGGATGACCTCCATAGTGAGGAACCACTCACCCCTCCCATTTATTAACAGGCCATAAATTAAATTCACTCCCCGTTCCAGAAGAACTTATTGAAATGGATCCAACATATTTAGATCCTATAAAGAAAATTGGTAAACCGTACAAATTACATCCTCTCCCTTGTAAATAAATTTTAGAAATTAAAATTGAAAAGAAATTATTATTAAAATTTAAGGCAATCTTACAATAATAAATCTGATCGCCCAAATGTTAACGTCGGTGACGGTTGTCCGGGGAAGGATGACGCGGTCCCCGTGTTAAAATGGAAATGTGGGAATTGTAAAAATTTACACACGTTCCCCCTGATGGCTATGACGATCGGTCCTTGAGTACTGAGAAAACAGCGTGATGAAAATTACTCCGACCAGTCGTCATCTTACCCCTTTGGAATATTCATAGTAAACATTTATGATTCTTCCACAGAAAGAAGAATCACCGACAACATTAGATTTCTCCCCCTAGGCAACCGCCCCAGGCGAACATCCTGCTTCCCGTCGCGATCAAAGCTATTTATTTCGATTTCGAAAATTTTAGACACATTTAAAAAAACCTATCCAGAAGATAATTTATGATTAATCTATTATGTCACTAAGGAGGATATCTATTTTAATAAAAAACAATAAATTATCTAAAAAAGTTATTATAATTTATTTACAAACCAAAAAAGTTATTTACAAGATATCCTTTACTTTTTATTTAAATTTTCTTAACTATTAATTAAGCCAATATAATCATTTTAGCTATAAAAAAGGTGTGTCTCAGGTGGTCCTCAGCTCTGTGCGTATGCTCCCCAGATTATTATTTAATACCCCGATGAGAAATTAAATTTATCTCAAAACAATACTGGATCTTGTATAAGATTATAGAAATGTTTTGTATATCACAGATGTTTTCAGTATTGAAATAGTTTGTATATTGTTGGTATTATGCAGGTTTATATACTATCTTAGTGTTGATACGAGGGCCGAATTGGTGTTATCCACGCTCAGATCATACCAGTGCTGATAAGATCTACGTTTCAATCATTTGTTTTCAATGTAAAGGGATATACATCTAAGAAAACAAATCGAGTCATTTTTTTGCATTAAAGAAACTGGAACGAGATTACAATCCAACAACCAGGTGAAGTCAAACTGGATTCCATACAATAAAATATTATGAAGGTACACATACTTCTACAAAAAAATTATAGAGGCAAACAAGAGGACCCAAAATTTATAGCTGGAAAAATTCATTATTTTGTGCCTTTCTTTCTTGATCGGACGTTCCCTGCCTGAAAAGCGTCTCCGCACCCATAAGAGGACCCCGAAAGCTAGCCCAAAAAGCTGATGCATTAATAAAGTATTCAAATAAAAGTTCTTTTTTGATGCCTTTTTAAAAAATCGGTAATACATTTATTGACCAGTCGTAACTTATGTATTTATAAGTGGAGTAGTGATTAACTAATAAAAGAATGTCAGAGAAATTCCGTCTTATCAAAACAACAAAAATTTCTACTCATCCAATATAATATAATAAAAGTAACGCAATTAAAAAAGGAAAAACCCAAATATATCGATTTGAAGGAAAAAAAGCTACTTTAATTAAACGTAGATATTCTGGACTAATCAATATTTACAATGGATAAGTTATATTTTTTTTGAAAAAATAAGAATTAAAAAAGTAGTGGATTATATATATAATTAAGAGGTGGACTATATCTACTGTATAATAGATAACTGACTATTATATATGTGTATACTTGTAAGTTCGTCATATTATATATTATATAATATATATATAGTCATAATTTAAGACTACTAATAAAATATATAGTATATGAGTTATGCATTGAAGGTATGACACATCAAGCAACAACTGTTGCTAACCGCTGCAACGATAGGAAAAATCTAAATACTACCCCACCAGAGGACACACACCTGCACAAGATAGGCACACAATTTTTCTCAATTGTGCATGTTTCTCATATTACACCCATGCGCCTACATTGCAATTCTACTATATTAGCCTAACAGCGCATCGACATGACTCTTATATAACTTCTAGAGATTCGCCTGCGCTATCTGTCACCAAACTATTAGATTCGGAGAAATGCATAATGGGAGCCAACCTGGTAAGAAAAGAGAGAACATTCTAGTGGGTCCTTTAGAATTTATCCCAATCATTCCTCGCAGTTAATTTGCGGGGCTCATCACAAAGAGTTTGGCATGCACTTCATCCTCCTTTTTGGTGTAACCAGGGGTTTCAGCATCCTTTATTTCCTCCGTTCAAGAGAGACTTTTCGATAACTCAAATCGTTTCGAATCAGAACAGAAGGAGAAATTAGGCGATGATAGAGGTCCAATCTTATTCAAAGAGAGCTAAGTCAACCCAATCTACTCTTTAATTAACCTTAAACTATATTAAATTTTTTATCTTCTTCACGAGAAATAAAAGCCTTTAACGAAATTCCATAGACCACAATTTTAGTAAGCAATAAAATTCTTTTAGTTAAATCCGAAAACACGTAATTAAATTTTTTATTTAGTGTTTCAATTAAGTTGTTGCGGTATTATTATTATTAGTTTTTATTTTATTTTATTATTATTATTATTATTATTATTATTATTAGTTATTAATTATTATTAAATTATAATTAAATTATAATGTATAATTATAAATTATAATATAATTAAATTTATAATATAATTATTAGAGTTATGATTATTAGTTATGTAGGGTTATTATTATATTTATTTTAATATTCGTTATTATTTAATTTAATCGATAGTATTACTTTTAATTATTAATTTTTATATATCTTTTGCATTAATTTTATGTCCTACTTATGTTGATGTACCAGGTGTTTCCTTTTTGGATGTTTATGTATGATATATTGTGAGTTATTATTATTATTTTGAATAAATACAATTTGTTTCCAACGTGATAACTAGTAAATTTAAGGTTCCATTATATGGTCCCGTTTGTCAGTTTGATGTTAAATAATAAAACCAAACCCAAACCCATGTATCCACGTATTCCGCTTCTACAACTGTCTGGTGATTGATCTTAAAGAGATTTGAATGCAATTTAGTCAGTCGCTATTCGCTCTTTTTGAAATTTTTGTATAATATAGCAATAATATATCATTTCCGAATAAATCATCTCAATAATATAGAGAAATAGTCTAAATAAAATATTTAGTTAATATTTTATTCAATACAAAAATTGCCTGGGGTTGATAGTAGTAGTTCTTTTATTGTGGAGCAAAGTATATTTTTTGAGAAAATACACATGACTAGGCATTTAATCCGAAAAACGTAAACTGCATAACCTAAATAATAATTTAAAAAACTGTGGCAAATTATAGTTGCTGTTTAAGCTCTTTTTATTCCTAAAAATTAGTAAGCCCCATAGAAAATAAAAAAACCATTTCTCCCATATCTTATTAATCTTTATTAAAGCTGGTATTTTTTCCAAGTAAATGAAAAATAAGATTAACCTTTGAAATTAGATTAAATGACAGATACGCATATTTGTAAACATGAAACAAATAATAAATTATTATAATTTTTCATCTTAAATAAAAATATGAGTTAATAATATAAGTCTACCAATGTCAATTTTTTTTACATGTACCTCTATCTGGTTCCTGAAGAACTACTCCATAAAAAAATTGATAGTATATAGTGGCCTGTAGAGGTATTATACTATACTACTCACCCTACTCGATTGTATTTTTTTTCCCTATTCCTCTTTTCTCTTAGGTTTGGATTTTCTACATTAGATGTGCGGATTCGTTTTTGTCGTGGGTTCTTATTTTCACGTCCGGTGTTCCGTTTCAGGCAAGAAGACTATAGATTCGTGCTATTTGGTGCCAAAATTGTCTAAGGGGAAAAAAGGATACTTGCAAGGCATGCAGCTGATAGGAGCAAAAGAGTAACTCACTAAGTAAAGGCTGACCAAGAACGACTTATGTGCGTCTGGTGGGAGAGGGATAGTGTAATGTTTTATGACATTTGTTTTTCAAGTAAAAGTTACATTCTTCGATTCCCACAGTAACACAATTAAGTGTACAGAGAAGGATGAAACTTAATTTGAAATGATAATTTGTATTAGTAGCTCACCTCCCCTCTTGAGATAGTTAACCTAGTGAATCACCCTATGGTAGCTATGAGAGGTCCTGGTAGAGTGAGCGCATGTAAGGTATAGTAATCATATAGTATCATGGTACATTGTATGCATAGTGCGGATATAGATAGGGTGAAGTAGGGTGAGATCCAAGTAGTGTGGTGAGCCTGAGTGTTGGTCATACCCAGCAGATGTAAATAATACAAAAAATTATTAAATAGGTAATCCTTTAGTTGAGCTTTATCTATAAGGAGAAAAAAGTACAGTTTCTTTACAAATCATTTTCTAATAAGAAAGATACACAGGGTTTACTTGAATATAATCAATTGTTATTGATTTTACGTTAGTAGTCTACCTATTGAGTATTTGCTCACCTGGTAGCATAGAGTATGCGTAGAGTTTCCACGAAATCTACGTGATAACCCTCTCTGTTTGAGTGTGACGATTGTTGGCATACTTCGGAAGAACTTTTTGATGTAGAGAGTTAGTTAATTTATGTAAAAAATGTTTTTATGTTATAGGTATGTTAGACATACGATGACAAAAATGAAGATAAAGGATTGATAAACGGATCGTGTGGTAGTTGGAGTGGTAGTGAGAAACAAAAGTAATTGGTAATAGGTGAGGGATTCCTCTAAAAGTAATAGGAACGCAGGGCTTGCGATAACTGGATTTTTAATATGGATTAGATTTATGTATCCCAGCAGAACTTCATGAGTATGCATTGAATTGTTGGAATAGATCTGGTTATAAAGTATGTAAGTTAAAGGAGCTGTATTTAGGAACCTACATTGTTGATTTAAATTTGGATATTGGTTTCAAATAATAGTATTGGAGAGTTTGAACAAACCTGGCTGTTGAGAATTTTGGTGTTTGGCTTAGGACCAAAGGACTAATGATTGATGTGTTTATGTGCAGTGTTGGAGAGCCTATTGATCTGGCGCAGAGAACGTGTTGATAGAAGTAATGACTCCAAAAATAGATGTATTCGGTAATTAGACCAATTCAGTACCAACCAAAAGGATACGGTATATGACAAGATAATCGAGAGTATATTATTGTTTTGTAATCAAAAAGAAAAAGAAAGAGTGATATATCTGTTTAGAGCATAGTGAAAGTTATTCATGACAGATTGATTGGAGAGGAAAGGGATTGTTTATATCACTATTTCACCGGTCAAGGCTGATTTTAGTCGACGCAAGAGCATGAATGATGGTTCACCGATCTGGGAAGAGATGTGCCGAGTGATAATCAGAGAACAATTGGTGTTCGGCCTATTGCGGGAAAGAGGAGTGGGTGTTCGTACTTTTCGAGATGCGTTAATTAATATGATGTGAAGGTTTGCAAGGAACATGCGAAAGACAAATTAGTATATGTGTGCAGGGCGGAGGCGTTAGGTGGTGAAGATATACTATTAGATGGTATCAATAATGGGGGTAATTCAGGGGCTGCCGGTACACAGGAGCCAGTAGCCGGGTCCGAGTCCGGAGCTCTGTGCAGGCTAGCTCAACAAGTTTTGGGTGGAGCTGAGGCAGCAGATATGCCTGCGAGAGGCCGAATGAAGATTTGCGCCTTGAGGGCAGCTTGGCGGAAGACATCCGGAGAGCCGGAGGCGAATTTTGGGGGATCTGAGCCGGAGCCGGGAGTCCGGAAGACCTTATTTTCAGGACCTGGAGCCGGAGCCGAGGAAAGTCCTGGAGCACGCGCACACAATAAACGCATTTTCTCTAGTCTGCCGTGCTCCGGCATTACAATACACATGACATAAATAAAAAAGTAATTAAAATTAATTTAAATCATACTACTAATAGACTCCACAGATATATTATTTCCCTTATAGATGAAAATTAAAAATATATATATATTTATCTATTGTCAAAAAAATATTAATTAATACAGTGCGCAAATAATTTTATGATATTAAAGAATCTGTAATATAATATAATGGTTTATTATGTTACAAATAATATTTAGATAATTTCATTCTATACCGTTAAAAATTTTTAATAAATAAAATTAATACTAAATTAAATGTTATGAATATCTATATATTTTAATATAAGATAAAATATAAAATCCAAATATGTTATTCAAATAACAAGGCCCCGTCCGGATTAAATGATATAGTTTATCAATATCATATTATCAGGGCTTATATGGTTAAGGGAAATACACCTTCTTTTCTAGATAATTTTTTAATTAATATATAATACTAATCCTAATATTGTAAAAATGCAAATTATTATAATATTCATTATTATTTTACATTATATAAATATACTAGTGTATTAAAAATTCTATATTTTTTATTAGTATAAAAAGATTTATTAGAAGTCTTAATAAACCTTATCTAAAGATTTAAAATATTTTGATATTGATTTATTAAATTTATATAGTACATCTGAATAAATACTTGAGGGAGATCCTTCACCCTCATACATCCTACTCTCTATCGTTCCCCGAATATTGTTATTATTTATCCCTAAACCAGTGACAGTAAACTAGACAAGTTATTAAGCTATATATATATATAGCGTATAGCTATAGCGTATTATTCTTCTATTATTGCATTATAATAAATATTTATAATATTTACTGCACTAGTATATACGGTTCTAAGTATATATGAGGACTATCGTTTCCTACATAAGTTATTATTTTTTAGTCTTATATAAATTCCGGGAGTGCGAAAAGTTACTGACGAAGTAATCATATATTTAATGCTCAATTGCTAATATTTTAACCCTTTGAATATCATTATATACTCTGAATAATGTTGTATATTTGGCTCATTTTTCCAGAAATTTGGAATAGGTGTTTTTGTATCTTATTAATGTTTGTGAATTTTCTTAGTATAATAATATAATAACGGTTCTGGTAGGTACTTCCTAGGATTAACTTTAATTAATTAAGATTAATACATTGTTATCATTTATGAAAGGACAATGATCGTGTGCTCAACTAAACCAAAGTTCGGAAACCTACAACTGTATTTTGAAACTATATCACTTCTTACTCTGATGATAGAGAGGTGTTATATAATGTACAATATTGTCAATATGAAATAGTTAACACATGATTGATGGTTAAACAGTCATAGATGTCGATCATAAGCAAGACACAAAAAAGAGTGCTCTAGACTAACTAACCCAGGTTACTATCATGGAGCGTCTGCATCACAATACCATCATTGGGGCTCAACATATATAAGATTAATGAGACATTGATAAGATATATAATCATTCCCACAAAAATAGACCTGTTTAGATGGCAAATTGTTAAAATTAGGGGAGGAGAGGTGTGAAGTGCTAGACAGGTGGAGTCAGGGATATTAACCATTATAATATCTCAAAAACTTTCAGACGTAAAGTATGAAGAGAGGAAACACTATGTATGTCAATAGCCATAAAAACTAAGTTCTTGATCTATGTTATTATAAGGTTAGCAAAATATCAAAAAAGTTCAACAGAAGTGTGCTTTTCGCCTTTAATGTTGTTAAAAGATATAATTGTGAACCCTATTAAGTTTTTACTAGTATGTATAAGGAACAGTGATATTTAATAAGTAATGTGTAGATGCACATGTCTTCCTACCTAATTAAAGTCGTACCTTGAGAAGAAATCAGTTGTAAATAGTATCTAGGACAAAAAATAAATAAAAAAATAAGAGCTATATAAAATTTCAAAATAAGGACGTTTATTGTGCTAAAATTAAAATTATGAGATACTTTACACATGGTTGCAATTAAGACTGAAAATTAATTTTGTCTAATAAGTTATGTAATATATGTGGACGAAGATAAAATTAACAAATATTTCTAAAAAAAAAGTAATATATTATTATTGTATGTTAGCGAGGTAAAGTTGTATATATTGATATTTTTTACATTTTGTAAAATATTCAAATTCAAGCGAATTTTAAAATATCTACAATATTGTTTTTACAATCATATCGTAATTAATATTAAATTCGGTAAATAACAAGAGACAAGTTTTATTAAGCGTTAGTACGCTAGTAACGCGTAGTTACATATACTTGATGCATTCTTATACGATTGAAAATAATTATTATAATAAAGGCTTATGATTTGAGCGTTTATAGTATGAGGAGAAATTGGAAGCTGCTAATGTGAATATCATGAGTATTATTGAATTAGCCAAAATGAGTAAGTAAGTAAGCTTGTTTTCACCAATTTATAAATTTGAAAAACTATGAAAAGACTATGTTTGCCGATAGACGTTAACATTGCATCTACATTATGAATGTTGAGAGTTTCATTACTTATGAGCAGTTAGCGAAGTTGCGAGATGGATGGTCTCCAAAAATAGTCATTAGAGCAAATGTACTTATAAAGCTAGGAGCGAGGAACATAAATAGACATAAAGCTAAGCGACAGCTACCACCAAGAAATTAATGAATGTATCTAAAAGAATCAAGTTGGTCAAAAAGTATGCGTAAATCTTAGCGTCAACAGTGAACAAGAATGGGAATGATACATGGTAGTAGTCAAGCTGCTCTAATGAGGAGCTATTCACCAGAAATGCACGTAACGATAAAGAAGCTGTAATTAAGGCGGGTGGAGTAGTCGATTGATGGCTCCCGGTGACTAACTTACGTTGATACCCTCTCTCCTTATTCGCAGTACGAGAACAAATCAAACACTAAGAAGAATTTTTAAAAACAACCAATCAACTTATGACGAACAAAAAATATTCATCAGGAAAGAAGCGTATGACTGCGCGAGCAAATATTTTATATTTAGAGTATAAGGACGTTTAGCAAATACAACGGAAGTAACACTTTCATTCCATGAAAAGAAGGGAAGAATGTTAACTGAAAATTAAAACTATTAATTTCACCGTTCTACAATATGCATTTTGCAAAGGATTTTCATCTGGGGAATTCAAATCTGAAATCAGAAATTCGTTATGTCTAAATTTAACAGAGTATTTTAAGTTTTGTAATTACAGATGCTAAAATTTGCTCAATAACAGTTGACAACTGACTACGAGCGAGTTCGTCTCTATTTTCAAAGTTCACTACTTCTATTGCTAAGTATTTGCATCTTTTACATTGTCAAAACTTTTTTTTTTTTAAATTGATTTCATAGTGTATTTTTTAGCAGCACAATTTATGAGATGGTGAGACTATTCCATATCATGTGAGTAACAAAATATACTCACTATTATAATATATATAAATATATTTATATTATATATATATAAATGTATAATATATATATTATAAGTATATCTATATATATATAATATATTATATTATATATATATATATAGAGTAATATTTTATTTTTTATATATATTTATATTCAGATAATAAATATATATATATCCACAATAATATATAATTATATATATATATATATATATATATAATATTTAAAACAAATTTATTTATTTTTTATATTTCTAAATCCAATATATATAAACCTCTATATTAAATTTCTTATTTATATATTACTAAATATTTAAAACAAATTTATCTATTTTTTAATATCAGTAATTAAATATATAATCAACTCTTTAAAAATATGCTTTGTTCCAGAACCATTTCCCGAAAGGAGAAGAAACATGGGAAACTGTTAATGGGATAAATGGACATACGTATTACGTCATTTAGAAAAATTTTAGTAGATGAATACTGTTAGAGGATTAACTAATTCAACTCGTAATATATAAATTTAATATAATGTATTAAATATAAAGACATATATATATATAGATAGCTTATATCCATAATACCGCCTTTCTTTAAAATATATTTTTATCATAAATATTTAGCTAAAATCAGTATTAAATATAAAACATTATTATACTAGTAGCTTATATCCATAATATATATAAATATTATTATACTATATAATAATATTTATATATATATTATACTATATAATATATTAATATATATATAATATAATTATATATATATATATATATATATATATATATATATAGTATATATAATATATATATTTTATATTATATATATATATATATTTATATATATATATATATATTATATTATATTAATATTATTTATACTAATATATATATGTATATATATATATAGAATATATATATCATTCAGATAAGACTAATCGCAGTAACCTTTATTAATAATGCCTGACAACTTCTGCTATCATTGCGGGATATGTCACGTGTTGTAGGCTAGAAGAATGTTTCGCCCGTTGTAAAGAAGGACCCACAAACATATTTTGAATGAACTTGGAATCAGTAGACGATTGCCCACATATCTTGTTGTGCGACTTGCTATGTTAAATTGATAGACTGGTGGAAAGGTATAGGCAACTGCACATTGTTTGCAGTACCAATGGTATGGAGGGAACAAAAGAACCACATTACCGACTGTTACTTTTGTTGTGACAAAGTTGTTTATGAGTTTTACGTAATCTAAAATCTAAGAAACATTGTCGCACCCAATTTGCGCTTCTGCAATAGACTAATCCCCATCATTCCGAAAACTCTTCCAGTTATCTTACAACCAACCTAAAGTTTGGAAGACAAGAAACAGAAGTAGAGAAAGTGTGAGTGAAGAATGGGCATCTCCTGAAATAAATGATTCATCATACCGTTAAACAAATTCTTCTCCTGCACATTTCTTAACATAAGTATATCTGAACGACCTAGTTCTTGATTTAGGCCTAAGTAAACAAAAAGCAGAACAATTAGGTTCGAGATTGCAAGAATGTAATCTATTGCAACCAGACACGAAAATTACTGAGTTTAGACATAGGGAATGCATTTTTCTTCCCTATTTTGCAAATATCAATGTGATGACATTCTGCAATGATGTTTGTGGCCTAATGAGTGCTTTGAACTTCCCATACGAGCCACAGGAGTGGAGACTTTTTATAGATGCCTCAAAATGAGAATATAATGCCTTGTGTTCCAGTTGCCTATGAAAGTATTACTAAAGAGTCATATGATATTTTGAAAAATATGCTGAACCTAATCAAATATAGTGAGCATAAGTGGAAATATGTGGTGACTTGAAAATAGTTGCCATGATATTGGGTATCTAACAAGGTATATATTTTTTGTGTGAGTGGGATAGTCGTGACACAAATTCACATTATGTAAGGAAAATTTGGCCACAACGTAATTGGAAAGTTAGAGAAAAACACGGTATATGAGAAATTGGTAGCTAGTGAAGATGTTCTGCTATCCCCTCTACACATCAGGTTATGCCTTATTAAACATTTCGTTAAGTCCATGGATTCATCTGGAAGAGTGTTTATGTACTTTTCAGAAAAGTTCTTACGTTTTTTTTGTAGCAAAAATAAAGGAGGGCGGGTTTGTGGGTCTCCAAATTAGAGAATCATATTGTATGAAAGAAACTTATTTAGGATTAGAAATTATTAAGAAAATATTCTTTTCCCCAAAAATTTAAAGGCTTATTTTCTTCTCTTGTGTTAGATTTTGCAGTCTCGAATACTGTTCCTGCAGTAGTCGGCAAGAATCGAGGGCATTCATTTCCCTTCATACCACTTTTCCATGGTCATTATGTCTTTATGGAACCTTTCACCATGTTCGTCGAAAAGATCACTGCATCTCTCAGGAAAATAATGTAGATGTGAATCTATAAAATACACTTTTAATGACATATTGCATCGTAAATCCCTATTTGCATTTATCATTTCTTGAACCACTTTTTCGTAGTTGTTAGCTCTTTTTCTTCCCAGAAAGTTTTGTGTTACCTTCTCGAAACAAGACCATGCTTTGCTTTCCTTTGGTGCCGAGTATTGCTCAAAATCTGAGTCCTTCTGAAGTTCTCTAATTTGGAGACCCACAAACCCGCCCTCCTTTATTTTTGCTACAAAAAAAACGTAAGAACTTTTCTGAAAAGTACATAAACACTCTTCCAGATGAATCCATGGACTTAACGAAATGTTTAATAAGGCATAACCTGATGTGTAGAGGGGATAGCAGAACATCTTCACTAGTGCCTTATTAAACATTTCGTTAAGTCCATGGATTCATCTGGAAGAGTGTTTATGTACTTTTCAGAAAAGTTCTTACGTTTTTTTTGTAGCAAAAATAAAGGAGGGCGGGTTTGTGGGTCTCCAAATTAGAGAACTTCAGAAGGACTCAGATTTTGAGCAATACTCGGCACCAAAGGAAAGCAAAGCATGGTCTTGTTTCGAGAAGGTAACACAAAACTTTCTGGGAAGAAAAAGAGCTAACAACTACGAAAAAGTGGTTCAAGAAATGATAAATGCAAATAGGGATTTACGATGCAATATGTCATTAAAAGTGTATTTTATAGATTCACATCTACATTATTTTCCTGAGAGATGCAGTGATCTTTTCGACGAACATGGTGAAAGGTTCCATAAAGACATAATGACCATGGAAAAGTGGTATGAAGGGAAATGAATGCCCTCGATTCTTGCCGACTACTGCAGGAACAGTATTCGAGACTGCAAAATCTAACACAAGAGAAGAAAATAAGCCTTTAAATTTTTGGGGAAAAGAATATTTTCTTAATAATTTCTAATCCTAAATAAGTTTCTTTCATACAATATGATTTATTTATTATTCAAGTTTATCATTTTATTTACTACTTGCATAAAATGTTTTTGATTAATATTATAAGTATACTAAAGTACATATAGTTACATGTTTTGATTGTATTAATACAAAACGTGGGAATAAAATTATATATATAAAAAAAATAGAATTGGCTGTAATTTCGAAACCATGTGTGATACAGGAAAAGTAATTTCATATTTGAATTCAAGAGGCAGATGTACATAAGAATCAAGAATGTTAACCTTAGAATTTTTTTTTTTTTTTTTTTTTGTGAAATAGTGAATTTATTATCGAAATAAAAACTAGAGATTATGCAAATTTACTTGTACAGTCATGTAGACAGGGACTATGCTGTAAGGAAGTTAAAAATCTAAAAATACAGAGCGAGACCGGCATATGAAATAGCCAGCTACAGGAGAGAGAGAGACAGAGAGAGACAGAGAGGGAGGAGAGACGAGAGAGAGAGAGAGAGAGGAAAGAGAGAGGAGAGAGAGAGAGAGAGGATAATGGAGAGAAGAGAGAAGAGAGAGGAGCGAGAAGAGAGAAGGAGAGAGAGGAAGAAGAGAGAGGAAGAGAGAAGAGAGAGAGAGAAGAAGAGAAAGAGAGAACATCTGAAACTGCCCTATATATCTATTTTGGGTATATAAAAAGATAATCAAATCAATATCAGTTCAGATACTTATTAATAAAATGGGGAGCAAGTTTTCAAAATAGCAATTAGCAATACTTACTAATTCTATTTAATTAAAATTTGTCATTAGTATCCCTAAAATCATTGTATATAAAAATAGAGCAATGATTTTCAATCCCCTTATATTGTATTAATATATATTATATATATATTAATTAATTATATATATTATAATAATAATTATAATATATATATATTAATATATATATATTTTATGTATATATATAAATGTACCTATTATAATATTAATCATATAAATATATATATATATATATACTTATATTAATATATATTAGTATATATATATATATATATATATAATATATAATATTATTATTAATATATATATATCATAAATTAATATATATATATATAGCATTATTAAATATATATTTATATTATAATATTAAATATAATAATATTATATTATATTAATTATATATATATATATTATTATATTATATATTATATAGATATATAATATTAATAATAATTATATATATTATAATTATATATATATTTTAATTGATTAATTATATTTTAATAAATATATTAATGTAATTATAATTATATATTAATAATTATATGAAATTTAACAAAAATCATTTTAGATGCAATAAATTTTAAATATTTATATATTTATTTATATATAATTATCTATATTATATATTAATATAACGATATTATATATATTATATATATATATTATATTTAAGATAGATTATATATTAATATATATATATTAATTAATATATTATATATATAATTATATATATATATTTAATTATATTTGAAAGTTAAAATTTAATATTTTAAGATATATTATTTATCAAATAAATTGTCAGTTTTTCTTTTCTGAAACTATATTCAAAATTAATATATACTGTAGCCAGTATTTATTTTAAAAATTAACTATTACATTATTAAAAGTTATAATTTCAAAATTATTAAGAAATATATATGTTTAAAAGAAACTAATATATTATTATATATATATATAATATATAGTTATATATAATATACTATAATATATATATATAGTAATATATAATATATATAATATATATATATAATATTATAATAATATATATAATTTATTAAATATTAGATATTACATAATTAAATATTATATATAAATATATATTAATTATATAATAATATTATATAATATATATTATAATATATATATATATAATAATAATTTTGTATTAAATTATTTAATATTAATATATTATATATATATTTTATCAATTATTAATATATCTATTAATACAACTTATTTACTTATATTAATAAATATATATATAATATAATAATCATCTTAAGATATAATTTTTGGATTTTATATGTGCAATATTAATTTTAGAGATAATATGTGTTAATAGATTAAAGTTACGTTCATTACTTTATTCAAAAGATTTTTTTTTTTTGATAATATATAAATATTAATATATATATATATATAGAATGTAATATATATTAATTATATAATAATTAAGTTATATAATTATATATAAGATATTATATTATTATAATATTTATATATTATAATATTATTAATATATATATAGTATATAATATTAATTAATATAATATTATCTGCTAAGCTATATGTGTCAAATCTTCATATGAGCTTTTCATTTATATTTATCACTAAATAAAAGTTAATATATATTTTATAGTAATTAGATTCAAAAAGAGAACATCAATTCAGAAGAGAGAGATGATGAGAGATTAGATAAGAGAAGAGAGAGAGATGAAGAGATAAGAAGATAGAAGAGACTATTATAGAGAGAGTAGAGATGAGGAGAGAGAAGTAGATAGATGAATGCTGTCAAGAACGAAAGAAACGAAGATGAGATAAGTATAGAGTAACGATGATAAAGATATATATAGAAGATGAATTACAAGCAGGAGATAGTAGCGAACTCTGTTAGTAGTAGCTCAGCACGATAGATAAACAGATGAGAGAAATGAGAAACAGTATATTTTTTTAGTTTGCGCTCTAAATGACTTTAGTAAAATCGTTATCAGAAAAAATAATTCAGTTTATTTTTTTATTCATTATATATCTTATCTTGTTCCATGCATAAAGCTATAGAAATATATAGGTTGACAGAAAATATTTTCTCTTTAATATATACAATAATTAAAATAAATCTATTGAGTGTAAAATAATAAATAATAATTATAAAAGAATTAAATACATAACTAAATTAATATATATAAACTAATGAATCTTATTAATATAATATACATATAATAATTATGGTATTACCTTTGGCATCTCAATATATGTGATATGATGTAACATACATTAAGTTAATTATTTATTAAGCATTATTTATTAAGTATTATTATATATAATCTAATATAATATTATTGTATATAATTATTATTAAATATATCATTATTAGTTTTTGATTGATATTATTTATATTATAATATATTAATTATTTATAATTTATATATTCATTATTCATATTATAACTATTATCATAGTTATATCTATTTATACATATATATATAAATATTTCACATTATCATGTCTACGTAAACATCCGCATTTCATTTTCTCTATATCAATATTAACAGTTATTTATTAATTATTATATATTATATTAATTAAATTATTATTAATTTATCATTATAATTATAATTAATATTATCGATATTATATATATTATTTATATTTGATATATAATATATTATTATTATCTTATTATTTACTATATTGATTATATTTATTAATTATTTATTATTATATTAATATTTTATTAATATAATTTTTAGTGAAGCGGGTGTTAAAGTTTGGCTTAAAAGCATGCGTCAGTTTCTCTATATCAATATCATACATAGGCATCCACATTAGTGTAATAAATGCATTTTCCTCAACTGATTCCTAATAATAGCGTGAACGATCCATTATTAGTTACTTATTATTATATTATTTATATTATTATTATATTATTTTATTATTAATGATATTCTTTATAATTTACCTTATTTTTATTATATATTATATTATATATTTTTATTCGATAAAAGTCAGCTCATCTTTTTTTTATTTCTTTTTGTTTCTTTTATTGTTATTATTCACTGAAAGGACTTTTTTGAAGTTTAGTCAGATCGGCAAATAATCAAATAATATAAGCAGAATAATAATACAAAGATTAATAATAATTAATTATAATATATTTACGTATAATAATAATTATTTATCAATATATAAATATATAATAATATTAATAATTAAGAATAATATATAATAATAATATAAATATTTACATATTATTTTAATATTATTAATATACATTGTATTACTATATATATATTATTATATATATTAATTATTAATTATTATATATAAATTATTAATATATATAATATACTATATTATATTATATATATATTATATATTAATATAATATATATTATAATATATGTGTAAAATATAATATATATATATATGTATTAATAAGTATTTAATATTATATTAAGGACGCTATATATATAATAATAATTATTCGCATTCGCAAATATAATAGTAAAATAATAGCCATTCTGTCAATGAACTCGCTTTCTGAAATATTGGAATATAAAGAAATTGATCGTGGGGATGCAAAAGCTGTTTCAATCCGCTTGGCAACATTAGCAACTTCGGGAACTGAAATATAGTGATTCTGAATGTATTTTGAAATAATGTTTATCCTTTCAAAAACTTGTTTCATCGTAAATTCCATTCTTTTACACACAAGATCGCCCCATGAGGTTCACCACCAACCATTGGGTCATTCGCTTAGTGCGGTTACTCTTTTTCTGGATCTACTGAATGCATGCTCGTTTCCAGCAGTGAAGAAAAATATTAGTATTATGGAATAGCGAATAGAGTTGAACGAGGACAGATGCCAGTTCAGAAGCACACTCCCTCAAAACACGAGGATATATATGCCTTCCTGACGTCATAAAACTCAGGATCTTATGCACCCGATCATGAGTAATGACAGATAGAGACATGAAACACCGGAAAGGAAAAGGAGTAGAAGTGCCTGAATCGTCCAGGGTGTAATTAGAGAAAGAAAAATGTGGCCAAAGAGATTATCCTTTTCAGAAAGCAATTATTTAATCTGGTAGTCTTTACCTAAATGTACCTACAGTACTTTTAATTCCATAAACCTATGAATAGGAAAAAAAACTAAATTGGTTATTACTATTATTATTATTATTATTATTATTATTATTATTATTATATTTTTGGAATTTAACAATGGTATTTATGGTCTTAGTTACTTTATGCTTTATTATGTAATTCAAAAGTATACCTAAATAATATAAAGACGAGTTTCTATATTTTTCAGCAAATTTTTGTTAGGCCTAGTCTTTTTCCTCAATTACTGGTATTAATTGTGATAAATGAATTTGTTACT
>JABUQX010071328.1:17500-20000 GCA_015478945.1 Trachelipus rathkii | reverse complement strand
GGCGTATATATATAATATATATATATATTATATATTTTAATTAAATTAAATAATTAAATTAAATAAAATAATAATAAATATAATTAATATATATAATAAATAAAATATTATATAATAAATAATATATATTATATATATATATATATATAATATATTATATATATATATTATTAATATATATATATATTATATATATATTATTTATATATATATATATATATATATATATATATATATATATATATATATATATATATATATATATATATATATATTATTTATTGTGAAAAAAAAAGTGGCTCTTCCGTTATAGGTTCCCCACTTGAAGAGAGTAGGAAGCAATAGGCCACGTATATAAACTGTACCTAACCTAAACCTGACAACCTACCTCACTACAACTATTAACCTAACTAAAATAAACTAAAAATTAAATGGCAATATATTATAACGGAAGGAAAAACACATAAAGATATTATAAAAAAAAAAATTAAATTACAAATTAGAAATTACCTTAGTGAATAAATTTAATTTAAAAAAAAAAAAAAATTAAACATAAAATAAAAATTTATTATTATTATTAATATATTGCTGCTATTATAATAGTGACTAAACATCTTACAAAACAATTTTTTGGGCCAGTATTTAATTATTTATTAAATATAAAAATTATTTATAAATTTAGATACTTAAAATTTCGACCAAAACGTTGATAACAAATAATTATTTAATTTTGAATTACATTCTTTTTAGTAAAATCTAAAACAACTCATAGAGGTAAAAAAAATACTAAATATTTAAATGTTCAAAACAAAAAAGCGATAATGAATAACGGTACTATTTTTTAAAGGAAAGTATTTGGTACATTTTTGATACCGTTTTCAAGGTGGGCTAATTTTAAAGGAAATGTACTTAGTACATTTTCTGATACATCTTCTAAACTTATGGAATGTGATTGGCTCTTTTGGTACAATTCACGAAGAATGATTAAGCCAAAAAACCTTATAATTAACTAAAATATTCCCCAATTTCAAGTAGTAGATATGTAGAAACTAAGGAAATTATAGCAGTTAAAATCAGGCCTGAAGAGACGGAATCATGGAGGCGAAAGATTTTTTGCCCAATGTACGAGTCGGATTAATTATGAAGGAGCAAAAAGTTTTGGTTGAGGAGTAGAAAGATCACGTTGATATGGTTAGAAGTAGAAGGTTCCACTGAGATGAAAGTCAGGAGTAGAAAGTTCAAATTTGAGGTGAAGTTAGAGAAAGTGAAGTCAGGAGTAGAGAGTACAATTGTGAATGAAGTCAAGGGTAGAAAGTTTCCCAAAGTAAGGTGAAGTCAAAAGTAAGAAAGTCTCAATTGATTTGAAGTCAAGAGTAGAAAGTTCCAAATGAGGTCACGTCAGAGCTGTCCGGCGAGGATAATACATGGTCACAACTGTGGTAAAGTCGAAAATGAATTGGTAAAATATTTTTTACTCTTGTTTAAGTTAATACATTCAAATAACCACCTCCACGTCCCCTTTTTAATAATAATACGAATCTTACACGTATTGCTGAGGATATTAGAATCATAATAATAATAGTAATAATAATAATAATAATGCCTCTTTTTTTTATTAAAATAATAACACTAACAAAAAGAACCAAATAATTTAAAAAATAAAAATGTCCAACTCGAAAAGGAAGAAAAATGACATTTTATTTAACCCATATTTAGACTCATTTATTCTTCAGTTACAATTCCCATTCATTCCATTTTTACTACTATCTCAGAATTAAACAACATACAACGATCCACTCTTATTATGTCCCTCCACTACCTTAGTCCCCTAAATACTCATTGAAACGGAAATCTTCATCAACAACATCAACAACGTTTTTTAACCATCAAATTCGCTCAATAAATATTTAAAGTGGGATGTTAATACATGGCTAAACTTTGAACAACAGAAAAGGGAAAATACGAAAATAAATGTCTGACTTACACATTCGCCCAAGTCTTGTCTGGGGAGACAAAAAAAAAAAAAAATTCAGAATTGTCCCAAACCAGTGTTTTGGACCGACGAGCTACACACGCTACTTTCAAAAATGTAATGAATAAAAAATAGTACAGGGTCCGAACAGAATTCTTCCATTTACATAAACAGTCCTTTACATACAGACACACTCTTTTTTAACAGTCTGCACAGATATCTCTTTGCATTTAGACAGAAGATACCCTTTAGCGTTCCATACATATGCCCAATTTTGATATCTCTCTAACATACTTAGAAAAAAGTTTCCTTTTATTTTTCATAACACATACAACTTTTGACAACTTTCAATACAAGTTTAAATAGAATTACTCTCTCAAATTTAGACAGAACTTTTTCCCACTTTGCTCGCTACCCATTTTTATTGTTGACAAAATATAGGAAAGGAAATGCTGTCATTGTTTATAATATTCCCCAAATAAGACCAAGTGATATCTTTCAATTAAAATTTAAACAGATGTTCACTTT
>JABUQX010071328.1:7500-10000 GCA_015478945.1 Trachelipus rathkii | reverse complement strand
GAAGTTATACAACAAAACGTTTATAGAGGCTATAGTTCCAAAAGACTGGAGGAGAGGAGTGATAGGACCCTTAAATAAGGGTAAGCGACATAACCAAAACTATAGGGGGATTAGTTTATAGAGTGTTTTAGGGAAGATATATGCTGGTATTTTGGTTGAAAGAGTGCGTAGAGTGATTGAGGGACTGCTTGGCTGAGAACAAGGTGAATTTAGAAGTGATTGAGGATGTGCAAATTTTCACATTGAAACAAATGATTAAGAAAATGAGGAGAATTAATTGTATTTTGCTTTTATGGAATTGCAACTTCGTATGACAGGATTAATAGGGAAGCTCTGTGGCAGGTGTTAGTGATATATGATGATGGTGGTAAAGCTTTTGAATGGAATCGAACGTATGTATATCGATAGTGAACCGTGTGTAAGAATAAATGGAGTATAAAGTGAAGAGTTTAATATTAATAGTGGAGTGAGGCAGGGATATGTTATGTCTCGATGGCTATTTAACTTGCTAATTTATATATGGATGGGGTGGCGAAAGAATTAGAGGTAGGGGTGGGTGTTAGGCTGATGGAGAATAAATAGAAAAGAGTGGAGCGTTCCTGCTTACTGTACGCTGATGATTTGTCTTTGCGCGGCGAATCTAGAAATTTTGAGTGGATTAGTAGAGGAGGATTTTTTACGTAAATAAAGATAGAGTAAGGTGATGGTGGTAGTGGGCGAGGAGAGTGCGGTGTGAAATTATGTTGGATGGCGAGCAATTGGAACAAGTATTTTAAGTTTAAATATTTAGGCTCTATGTTGGATGAAAAGGAAATGGATGATGAAGAGTATAGTAGGAAAGCTGTGAATGGTAGGAAGGTTCCTGGTGCAATTAAATACTTGGTGGATACAAAGGGACTGTCTTGGGTGAGCTAGGGTTCTGCATGAGGGTATGTTATTACCCGGTGTTAATGCATAGTAGTGAAACTATGGTGTGGAATAAGAGGTATAGATCTAAGGTGCAATCTGTTCAGATGAATAATCTTAGGGGCGTGTTAGGTGTGAGAAGAATTGATAAAATGAGGAATGAACGTGTTAGGGTAGTTGTATGGTGTGAAATGTGTAAATGAGAGAATAAACGAGAGCACATTGAGATGGTTTGGTCATATGGAAATGATGGATGATAGTCAGTTGGTTAAGCGGATGTATAGTAGTGAGTGTACTGGGAATCGACCGGCTGGGAGACTGAAGGAAAAGTGGATTGAGTCAGTAAAGGAATGTCTGGAGGAGAGGAATGTGAGTTTGGTAGAGGCGAGAAGAAAGGTGCGTAATAGGAGTGAATGGAGTGGTTTTGTGAGGGGGTATGGTTGTGGCCCACCTGGGCCAAGGGATGAACCTACATTGACGAGATACCATAGTGATGGTCCGTCTCGGTCCCGTGAAGTTCTAGGATGATTTTTCTGACTGCGATGAGTTCTCACTAAAAGGTAAGGCTGGGTTTTCTTTTCGACTTGCATCATATTCTTCTACTACTTTTCTGTTTCCGGTGCATGTTACGCACCTTACCCCCAGTCTTGGGGAGAGGAGGATATTATTATTATTATTATTATTATTATTATTATATATATATATATATATATATATATATATATATATATATATATATATATATATATATATATATATATATATATATATATATATATATATATATATATTTTATATCTATATGATATATATAATATATATATATATATTTATATATATAATATATATATATATACCGTATATATATATTATATATATTATATATATATATATAATATATATATATATATTATTATATTATTTAGTATATATTATATATATATTATATAATATATATATATTTTGGTTATATAGAAATATATAGACTGACTGTGAAAAGAGTCATATTCTATGACATAATATATAGATCATAGATATATGTATATTTAGTTATATATATTATATAATATATATAAAATATAATATATTATATTATATATATATATATATATATATAATTATATATATATATATATTATATATATATATATATATATTATTAGGTAATTATGGGTTGTAGGTATATATATTAAGCAAGTATTGTTAGAAGCAATTGCAAGATTACTATTCATTTCTTAGTAACATACCATTTAAGTTGCGTTTCTGCACACTTTACTAATTTAGATGGATTAATACATACTATATTTGTATGATGAAAGTAGCTTTACAGATTGGATTGGTGGAGCGCTTGGCCAATCATGATACATTTAATCAATCTCTCATTCATATATATAATATATATATATATATATATATTATATAACTATATATATATATATTATATATATATATATATATATTATAATATATATATATTATATTATATATATTATATATATTTTTTATATATATAAATAATATATAGTATATATATATATATATATATATATATATATATAATATATATATATATATATATATATATATATATATA
>JABUQX010071328.1:0-2500 GCA_015478945.1 Trachelipus rathkii | reverse complement strand
AGAAGGTCACACAATCGATGGGTTTCCAGTAGTTGCGTACATCAAGGGTTTTAATATTGTCACACAACGAGAACACAACGTCTATTCTATTAGAACCACTTATGTTGTCTTCCCAGTTAGATATTTCACTAAGCGTTGATCTTTCGGATAACAAACACTTATCCTCTACCCATACAGCAACGATGTCGATAATCTTGATGAATCCCTCCGCGCAAACGAATAAAGGTCTATTATTTGACCCTTTGGCAGAAATACAAGCAACGTAACGACTGCCATTTGGTTTACGATTAAATATAAATGACACATCATTGGGAATAACGAAGCTCCTTGTGAAGATATCAACAACAGACGTGGAGATGCGGGGAGATGTCATCGTACCAGTACAGCGAAAAAATGTCCTACTGACGGAAATCGTATGCGTAAACAACCCTTATAGGTAATGAGATTCTTTCTTTCAGCCAATCAGAGAAAGTAAAACAAGAAATACTAACGCACACAAACGAAACCATATCAGTTCCAAAAGGGTATTATATTTCGCTAGACAACAACAACAGCAACAACAACAACCACACAACAACAACAACCAACAACAACAACAACAACAACCAATAACATAGTACAAAAATAAGTTCTTCATATAAGACCCACGAATATATGCTAACGTACATTGTTTTCATGTTAATATGCTACATAGCTTTACAGAACAGAATATACTGTAACAATAACAAATCTAACACACCTTACGCTAGAATAAACAACTAAACATTAACAAAGCTCCATAGCTCACAAGCAGTAAAGTACTAGCACAGCGGTACAAGACGTAACACTATTCACACTTTTTCAAGCATATCTCTCATATCATATCATTGTTAATTTTACATTAACACTATTGATTTACGTAGCATTTCGAGTATCATTTCGGATAAACATAGCACAAAAATGAGTTCTTTTATATACTAAACCAGCGATATAGGTTCACATTTAAATGTTTCCTCAATAAATAATATGCTAAACATAGCATCATATGAAACTAGAAATAATGACACGAACAAACTTAACACAACTTACGCACTAATAAACAGTTACATTAACAAAGGTCCACACTTAACACCTGTAAAGTAACAGCACTGCATACAAAACGTAACCTATTCATACTTTATCAAGCATATCTCTACTGGCCCACGAAGATATGCTTACGGAACAAAGTTTTAGCTTCAATAAAGCTAACATTATAACCGAACTAAAGAATATAATGTACAATTGCAAACCTAACATACCTCAACGCATGAAATAATTCAAGCTAACAGCCTGAAAATTCCCTACTTATAAAAGGTAAAGTAGCTAACAGTCATACAATAACTCCAGATATGTTTCCCAACTTTTCGAGCAATATTAGCAACAGATAAAAGCCGTATTAATCTAACAAAATTTCCCTTAACAAAGTTGACCATCTATAAAAGATGCCACCATCTTGAACTATGAATTGACACTATCTTCATCAAAGTGTCAATCGTTTCGAGTATAACATCATTTGAACTATGAATAAAACGTAGACATTAGCAAAATTTCTCAGGCAAACCTAACATTACTCAACAAAAAACTTAACCTAGGCTCACGTTTCTAACACATCATCGTCAGTTAACAAAGTAATATCTTACAAAAACTCATCATTTCTCTAAACAAATCAGTGCTAACATACCTAGCGTATGAATAATTCAGCTAACATCCTGGAAAATTCCCTACTGATCAAAGGTAAAGTATCTAACAGGTCATACAACACTCGACATGTTCCGCACTTTTTTTCCAGCATTTCAGCAACAGGTAAAGACGTATTATCTAAACAATTCCCCTAAAAGTGCCAATCTATCAAAGATACCAACATCTTGAACTATGAATTGACACTATCTTCATCAAAGTGTCACTTGTCTCGAGTATAACATCATTTGAGCTATGAATAAGCGTAGACATTAGCAAAATTCTCGGAAAACCTAACATTACTCAACAAAATCTTAACATAGCCTCACGTTTCTAACATATCATCGCCAGTTAACACAGTAATATCTTACAAAATCCATCATTTTCTCCAACAAAATTCAGTCGTTAATTTCACACAGTCATAGTAATATTTAAACATAACGTACCTAACTTACGATTAATAAACAGCTTTCATTAACCAAGAAGTATCTAAAGCAACACATCACCTCCAGAGAGAAAACCCAAGGGGATGCACCCCTTGAAAGGGTGTGAATCCTGAGATGTGGGATACCCCAGGGGTTGTAAGCGGTTTTAGGTCTCCAGCTCCGAAGGGCTGAGACCTTTACCCTCCTTCGGAGGGGTAAAACCAGCTTACACCCTTCGGGGTGGATTCCCACTCTCAGGAATTCACACCCTTTAAGGGTGCATCCATTGGGTTTTCTCTTGGGGAGGTGATGTGTTGCTTTAGATACTTTGGTTAATGAAAGCTGTTTATTCCGTAAGTGAGGTAGCGGTTTTTATGTTA
>JABUQX010071327.1:0-25847 GCA_015478945.1 Trachelipus rathkii | reverse complement strand
TATTTAAGAGCACTCGCAGGCAAATCTAGTGAATGTGAGCAAGTTGAAGCTGAGCATACCTGGAACCAGATAAAGGAAGCGGTAGTTAAATTAAGTGCAAAAAGAAGTATGTTGGGATGTGCTAAAGTAGGCGAGTAAGAATTTAACAGTGCACAAAGGTGGTAGGAATAAGAGGTGATCAAGCGGTTTAAAAGTTAAAAAAAGAAGCTTGAAAAAAGTTATAGAGTCTCCTAACAGGCACCGTCTCAAAAGAAAGATTGTTATTGGATCTATTAAGGAGGAAAAAAAGGATTACTAAAACATGCATAACGTAGGAGGAAAAAGAGGCGTATGAAGAGGTGGAAGCATATGCATGAATGGGACTTACAGGGGAATAGGAAAGCTTTTCTGGAGGGATGCGCGAAAGGTTAAAAGCGAATGAATAAGGGAAATCCACTTAGAATAATTAATGAATAGGAATCTGGTGCTTTCGAACTATGAATGGATGTAGGAATGAGAGTGTGGAGGGGAACACTGTTTTAAATCTGCATCACATAACATTGGCAAAGTAATGAAAGACGTAAACGTTGAATGTTTGTGAGTTTTGATCGGTGAAAGGAAGGAATAAGGTATTTTGGGGATGAGGGCATTAGGAAGGAGGAGCGGGGAGATAGAGTGAGAAAACTTGAAGATAGAAGTCCTGCACTATTAAATGAAAAATTACTGGTGAATGACTCAAGAACTTGAGAGGGCAAGATGGTGATTGATGTGGATTGTGGAAGTGTGCAACAAAGGCGTTTATGAAGGGTAGAGTTCCAAGTTTAAATCTAAAAGAGCTTTTAAAAGTTTTAACAAACTAACATTTGGGAACTACTATATATATATATATATATATAATATATATATATTAGAAATATATATATATATAATATATATAGTTATAATATATATATATATATATATATACTATATATATATAATATTATATGGTAATATATATCCTCCGCGTAGCAGGTGGAGTTTTATCTACCTGGCGGCAAGAAAAACTCGATTGCGAACACGTTGGTGACGCTGGTTAATAGCCGGCCTTTAAAGTTCGATTTCTTACTCCCGTGTTAACCCTCAGAAAATGGGATACAGTACGTAAAAGGTAGTTTATATATATATAATATACTATATATAATATATATAATATATATATATATATATATATTATAATATATACTATAAAATATATATATTATATAATATATAATATATATAATATTATATATAATATATTATAATATAATATAATTATATATATATTATATATATATCATTAAATATATATTAAAAGTTTGCACCTTTACCAGCTGTTATCGATACTGTAAAGAGTTCAAACTTAGAAATTTTTTTTTAGAAAAAAATATTATTTTTAAATATATTTGGTAAACCACAAAGTCCAGGAAAAGAAAGTAATAGCTTATATGTATTGCATTACGTTAGCCATTCTCTATTATTTAAAATCAAATGCTCTTAAATTATGAGAAGAAACAGGAGCAGATCAGCTAGGTGGTGGAGAAAGACGATTCCTTTTTACTTTGTATAAATATTCCTGCTTGGCCTAAACATTCTCTCGCTAAATACCACTTTAAAGGTGGAGCAGAGAAATATTCCTAGCTAAATCCAGGTAAGGAATGCAATCAGGATTTAAAGAACTTTTCTTTTCTCCACCAATAACAGTGGGGAAACCAATTAGCATTTCAATTTTCGTTCAATAAGTGATGCTTATCACAAATAATATATTATCCACAGTAGTCATGGAATAGTCATTTCTAATCATTTGGGGTGTGTCTTTTTGCTAATAAACTAATGTTAGGTTACTTACTGTTGATAGGTAGGAAACTTGTTTGATCTGTTTGCCGTTTATTCGGCCTTAAGGTATTTTAAACACAAAACAACAAACACTACATAATCGTTAGAAGTTTGTTGTTGTGCCATTGATATTCTTGGTTCAGATCGATCAGCTCATGTAGCCTTTCTTATTTAATGGAAACTGTACTTAGCAGTATATATTCGTGATCAGTATCGATAATTAGGCAGGGTGCTATCGAATAAATTATTCTGTAATTATACCATCGTTTACACTGAAAAAAACATTGATATGTTAGGATCATGCTTGACAAATGTGCGAAAACCTAGGTTACCGGTTTCTTGCTATGCAAGTAGACTTTACTGTTGTCTCTTAAGCATGGACCACTTTTTGATTGGTTAGGCCAAGTTTATATTTGTCCGCTAAATGTGTTAGATTGTCGTTGTAAAATTACTATTCTTATCAAGGATTCTATTTTAGCTTATTAATGTGAAAACTTTGATAACGTTTAGCACTAATTCGTTGATCAGTGTGAATAAAGAACTTGATATTGTTTTTGTTTTATCAAGAATACTCGAAATGTCGTCGATTTTGAACAATGAATCAATAGATCATGGCGAAAGGCTGACAGATGGGGGCGTGAAGGTGGGAAGGGTGATCATTTGATTTACTGATTTTACTGTTCTGGTGTATGTAAAATAAAAGTACAAGTTTTTTATATATAATAAACATGAAAAAGAAATAAAAAATTTAGTAAAAACAAAAATGATTTACTAACAACTAAAACAAAAAATAAAATAAAAGTTTTTTGTATGTTATGCAAAATATGACTTGAATCAAATAGACCATCAAAGTCCTCCATATATTGGGTGCGGATGGAGGGATGGACGATGGGTGAGTTCTGATTTACTGATTACTGATTTACTGTTTATAGGGGATGTACAAAGTAACAAAGTTTCCTAAGTTTAAACATAAACACAAAGGGAATTACAAAAATTCACCTGTGCATAATGCTTATACAAATATGACAAACAAATGAATTCAAAGATCACGAGGAGACAGGTGAGGAAGGGTAGGTGGAGTGGTTTGATATTTACTGATTACTAGATTTACTGCTTTTAGATAGTGTTTGTTTAAAAAACGTAATTTTTTACGTTATAAACATTGAAACAAAAAAAAAATGTAGTAAATTAAAATTATAAAAAAAAAAAATCTATATTTAAACAAAAAAAAATAAAAAGAAATTTCAAAATATAAAATAATTTAATAAATTAAAAAAAAAATTTAATTAATACCAAAAATTAAAATGAAAAATCAACCTAAAATTTTTTGAATAAAACATTCCCATTTTACTAACTCGCACCGCACCGGCTCTAGGTACCAGTATCGGTATGAGCTCTGTCTCCTTTTCTCAGACTCTTTCCTCCAATCCTTCCTACTCTCTTCATTCTCCTTCCTCCGCATTCTTATTATTTTGCGGTCAGTTTTTGCATTTTCTTCTGGGGATCCTCCCCCCTCCGGAGGATCCACCCAGAATCAAATTTTAACGAAAACTTTACAAACCTCATATCGAGTGTTATTCACAACCTTTATAAACAATTATATGATACCAAAATATGGGACTAAAACGAATATCATTTACTCACAAGCAACCAACAGGTCGCATAAAAAAAAGTGTCAAACTCTTGGACATACCTTACTCCATTCCTTCCTTTTTCTATGAAATCCGAACATATCCGTAATTCTCCACTAACTCTCATAAATGCATTTCGTTCATTTTTTTTCTGAGAACCCCCTCGGGAAAACCGGCACAAAAAACACAAAAAAAAAAAAACACAAAAACAAAAAAAAAAAAAAAAAAACAAAAAAAAAAAAAACAACAAAAAAAAACACGAGTCCCAGACAAATCCCTTTACCGAACATTTTATAAAAAAACAACAATAATTACAAAAAAAAAATCAGAAACGAATAATACTTAGAGAAATTCACGATAAACATATTTTAAAGAACCTAACAATACATTGATATAATGCTGCCTTACCGGACAAATAATTTTATAAACCTAATTTCAATAAGAACTTTAATAAGAAGATATTAGGGGAAGGAAAGCACAAAAAAACAAAACCAAAAACAAAAAAGCCCACCACCGAGTGTAACAAAACGGACTACCGGGAAATTTCTTCGTATAAATCACTTACTCATTCCTCATCACAAAAAAATAAACACATAACTAACCAACACAATATTAGCATTCTAAAACAAACAATTTCAACCTTAATTCTAAAACAAAGGAAAATAGGAATAAATAGGTTTATATGAGTATTTAATGGAAGAAGCCACCATTCGGAAGAAGAGCACGCACGGAATCACAGATAACACTACGATAAATAACAAGAAACACCAATACACAAAAACCACAAAAAAAAGAAAGTTACCCGTCACCAACCATAAAAGAGAACAAAGCGAACCAAAAATTAAAGACACAAATAACAAGAATAACGAATAAAGAACCTAACAAACTGTAAGTAAGGGTAGATCACACAGACCAGGAGGAACATGATGCAAAGTGAACGATAAGCAAAAGAAAAAAGAGCGGAGAAAAAAAAGAACACCAATATAACCAGCGAATTAAAATAATAATATATAAAACCTATATAATATATATAAAATGATATAATATATATATATATATATTATAAATAATATACTTTTCTTATATAACACTAATATAAATAAAAATAATAAAAATATTCATAAAATAATAACAATTATAATATAATACTAAACATAATATCAATTAATAAATATATAATATAAAGGACCGAACGAGAGAAAACCTACAACATCGGCACGGGTTCGGACAGAAACCACAACAAGTTGCAAGAGCCAGGAGAGCCAGGAAGCCCAGAAGCGGGCACGAGAAATCGCAGATCACGGAGCACCAGAAGTATGTCGGAGTAGCACAAAAACACGACCACCAAAAAAACACGTCAATAATTTATTTTGGTCCGTGACAAAAAAAACCACGAGTATATTACATAAAAATCGCAATTATATAAGAAGAAGGAAGAAAACTCAGAAATTATACCGCATCAGAAGAAGAGATAGTCATGAGCAAAAGGTATAAATAATCGAATTTCATCCGTATTACAAGCGTTAATAATAAAATACATAAATAAAATAATAATATAAATAAATAATAAATTAATAAAATAATCAATAATAATATACAATTAATTAATAAATAATAATAATAATAATAATAATAAATAAATATAAATACAAATCAAATAAATAATAAATATAAACAACGAGGATTGTGAATATTCCAACGTCAAAACAAATTTCAAATGTGGACACCACACCTTTGCCTCATGTTCTTGTTGGAGAAAAGCGAACACAAGTAATATATAATGGGACTTTGGTGCCTAAAAGAGAGCAACACCCCATAGAAAAAAAATAATAAAAAAGAGGAAAAAAAGAACAAAAAGGAAAACCAACAACAAAAAAAAGAAAAAAAACAAAAACGAAAAGAAACACACGGTTTCAACCCTATCGACATACAACAACATACAACCATATACAACAACAACAGAGAAAATCACCAGACATCAATAAATAACTACCCGAGATTTTCAAAAAAACCCACAACAAATAAAACCTCTATACATTAGGGACGAAAAACAGAAACAAAGCGGGACGATAAACCAACCAAAAACTATTAAACTCCTAATACAACTACTAGTAAAAAATTAACTATGCTTCTTATAGACTAATCTTAATAACTTAAAAAGTCTTGCAATAAATAAAAAAAATAAGTCACAACCATTACTTTGACAATATCAATTCCAAACCACCGAAAAACAAACTAAAATTAGCAAAAAACAAAAATAAATTACAAAAAAACAAAAAAAAGAATAAAATTTTAGTGAAAACAAAAAAAAAAAAGCTACATAACATACAATAATTAAACATATATATTACAATTAAATACACCCATATACAAACCATTACAATTGAAAATCTGCAGAAAGTATAAAGGCGATCGTACTTTTATCCTTTCTGACATTTTTAAAATTATGAATATACAAGAATGATAAAATCAGAAAACCCACAAGTTTTAAACAAAACTGCGGAATATGAACAACCATATCGCAATCTATTAGTAAGAGGAAAGGCTATTGAAGCCCACGTGGATAATTCTTAAACTTTAAAACCTGAACGAATAATATGATTTACTCTAATACTAGAAACTACAGCACTTACAAAATGAAATGTAAAAGTGAAATCTAGAAAAAAACAAAACATGATTAAGGGATCGACTTTATTGAACGAAAAAATAATTGAATAGGGCATTGCCCCTGTGATATGAACATTTAATAAAAAGAAATTTATTTTATTTTGTTGAGCTTTTTGTAAAATTTAATAACAAATAGAACAATTTTCTAATATATTATGAAAATTAATTTTTAATCAGTAATTACTTATTATATTATTATTAAATTAATTGTTGTTAAATTCTGTTTAAATAGTTATCAATTCTATTATAAGATTAATTAATGGTAATAATTATTATTATATTATTATAATGATTATTAAATTTATGATTAATATTATTCAAGATAATATTATTAAAGAATACTTAAAAATCTTTAATTAATATCTATATTTAAAATCAATTTAATTAAAAATGATACTTTTACAAAGTTTTATAAAATGAAAACCAACCAAGAATTATCGCAAAGATGAGATACCATTGATAAATATTTAAAGAAGCAATACGAATCATGAAAGTGATGTCACAAGATATAGGCTACTGCTAGATAGAACTGATACACGTCCTCATATAATAAATTTGTTATTCCTTATCATTTGCTTGCATCCTGATTTGCAGTATATAACACAGAGATCACTCTCTCTCACTCTCTTATCTCTCTCTCCTCATCTCTCTCTGTCTCTCTTCTCATCTCTCTCTCTCTCATCAATCTACTGACATCCATCACTCTCTCCTCATCTACTCTCTCTCTCTCTTTTGAAAAAATAAAACAAAACACAAAATGAAAGAAAGAACAAGTAGATATTATTACTAATTATTTATGCTTACCAGAAGTGTATTGAACAAAATTGACACAGTTTTACATGTGTAGAAAGTAACCAAAGAAATAATATGTTATGACGGCAAAAATTTTAGACAAATTAAAAGAACCGCATCACAAACACAACACACACCACACACACACCACACACCACACACCACACACAACACACACACACACACAACACACACACACACCACCACACCACACACACACACACACAAAAATAATATAATAAATACTATATTAATATATATATATAATATATATAATATAAATATAATATAATATATATAATAATATATATATATAAAATAAATATATAATATATATATATATATATAAAATATATATATATAATATTATATATATATAATAATAAACTATGTATTGTAAGCAATAATAATATATTTTAAAGGGATGAGAGTGCCTTGAGTTGACATTCAAATATAGCGAAGATAAGGCGCGCAGGCAACACTAAACAAGTAAAACAAATTGCAAATTATTGGAACAATCAAGCGAGAAAAATTTTAAATTCAATAAAGGAGAGAGGTATTTTAATTTCTTGATTTATATATAAAATATAATATTTAAACTTTTTTATTTTTATAATAATCGTTAACGGGAAAAATATAACAACGAAGCCATTAATTTTCTCTGAAAAGCCAAATTGACGGATATTATTTAATCATCTAAAATTAAATTAGACCAGGCAAATTGCTCAGCCTACGACTGAAAAAACGAATAAATGTGTAGCAAGATAAGGATCATGGATAACGGTATTTTCTTATAATATTAATAGGTCGTATTTAATTAAGTCATTTTGATTTTTTATATTTCAAAACATTTGGAAAAAAAAAAAATATTCCAAAGAAAAAAAAATTGATAGATTTATAGAGTTTTTAGAAGATATTAAAAATCAATTAGAAGAAGAATTTAAATTTGGAACACGCGTTGTTAAGAAGGTAAAAAATATTTTAGTTTCTGTAATTAAAGTAGTTAATAGCATAAGTGTAAGGTAAATAATATATATTTTTTTTTTAACTAAAGGAATCCAATAGGTGTTAAACCGCAAAAATGGCCATGAGTCCAGTCTCCCCTAACTCCCCTCCTTTCTCTCCTAAGCTTCCTTCATCCCCCTCTTCCCCCCTCCGCCCTCCAACGTCCTCTTTATATCCCTAGACAGAAAATGTTTGAAATTTTTTCAAAAAAAAAAAAAAAAAAAAAAAAAAAAAAAAAAAAAAAAAAAAAAAAAAAAAAAAAAAAAAAAAAAAAAAAAAAAAACCTCCTTAGAATTGCTTTCTCCGCTGATTCCAAATATGTTAATTTGTTTAACTTACTTGTAGGTGCTGCCGAGTTCTACGAGTTACATGATGTCAAGTATTAGGGGGGGGGAGGGGGGGGGGACACCACTCTTACCTATATGGTCATATATATATATATATATATATATATATATATATATATATAATAATTTTAAAAATATTAACACTTGAAGATTATAGAAATTTAATAAAATTTATATATATATAATACTATATATATTATATATATTATATTAATATATATAATATATATATAATATTATATTATATATATATTATATATATATATATAATATATATATAGAGATGAGAGAGACGATGAGGAGAGACGGAGGAGAGAGAGAGAGAGGAGAGACCTTAGAGAGAGGAACGCAGAAACGAGGAAGAAGAGAGATTGAGCAAGATTTTGGAAAAGCTTTTTCTTAATTTTTATAAATTAAAAACGGTCAAGGCACTAAAAGAAGACGACTCCTTTTTTTTTTATTTTGAAAATTATTTCTAGTCAAAAATCTGAGGAACAAACAAACATAAGGAAAGTAAACCCACCCAATTCCTTATAAGTACAGCAACCAAAAAAAAAAAAAAAAAAAACAGTTATAAATTTTGCTTTTCAGTAAATAAAAAAAAGTTACCCGATTTTCCACGACAAAAGAAAAAAATAATTTATTTAAATATATTTATAAAAAAAAACATCTTTATTCATTTCGAAACCATAGGAATCATCAACCAAAATGACGCAGATCTGGACCCAACCATTTTTAAAAATCTTATCGTGCTATCGAGGAGAGTAGATTGACTCAAGATAAGAATGATAAATAAAGAAAATTATCAAAATGGACTTGACAAAGGACAACGCAGCAATATAAGTAATATATATAATAATAAAATATATATAATATATATATATAATATATTATTTATAATATATATATATATATAGACTAAATAAATAAAATTATAAAGAGAAACTTCATATACATTTAAATAATTATATAAATTATATTAAATTCATTTTCTTATATATAAATACGAAATGTCATAATAGATATTAATTATAATATATATATAAATATAATTAAGCAGAGCTAAATAATGGGAACATTGCGGTATACGACTTTTTTTGCCAAAACTATCAGCACATTGGAAATGAATCTGTTTGTCCGAGATAGAGAGAACCCTTCTGCTTCTAAACTGCTGAAAAAAGGTAAGGGGCCGTGATCCACGGAAGAGAATGAACAGGTTCAATTCCATCTAAAAATACCAAACTAAATTCATTTTCTCCCCACAATCCATGTTTCAGATGGCCTCTTGTTCTCGTGAGCCAAATCCAGAGAAAAGACGTGACATGCGTATCCGCGACGTTTGGCAAGAACCTTCAGTTATCTTTATTTTATTTTTCACAATTACCTCTATACTAAAATTTTCGTCATCTGGGCTCGAAATCGATGCAGATAGGGATATTATTCGAACTGGGCCACAAGACGTTTCTTTACACACTAAAAGAAAGGTGTGATGACCCTCATTGTTCTCCTTTCTGAAATAAATTTTTTTTCTCGGCCATACTTGCCAAAAAATCTAACAAATAATTAACTTCTGATAAATCTGGCCTATCCCCCCTCTATATCCGTATCTTTTTGACACGGGTTTATTCTAGTTTGACATAAACACGTCCATTGCCTTGAAAAAAGGCTTATCTCTTTGGTCTATCTAGTTTACTTCTTCATCTTAATTCCACCCTAAATGGAACGATTCCAGGCTCCCCTCCCTCACTAATGCTCCATTTAATCCCCTCTTCAGGTAGTCCAAAAAAATGTCTACTAAACCTGTCACTTACTCATTAGACGAAGAACATTGAAGAATTAACTAGAAGATCAAAAAAATAAACAGTCGGAAAGGCCAGTGGCCCAGATGGCTTTCCTCCTCGTGTTTTGAAGGGAATGTACTTCATAGCTGGCGCCTGTCCTGATTCAAACTCTACTCCCTATTTTAGACAACTAAAAACAACTAATACTGTTTCAACAATTACAAATGCTGGGAAATAAACAAATAAGCGCCGCTTATATATATTCAGCCAAAATCAACCAAAAAAAGGAAGAACCGCTCTGAATCCTTACTAAACAATATCGACACTATTTGCCTTAAAACTTTATTCTATCTTAAAAAGTCTTTGAAACTTTCTCAACATTAAACTTTTACATCTTTTACTCGATCATTTAGAATCTCATTCCCTTCTTTCAGAATATCAGCATGGCTTTCGACGTTCGAGAAATCATAACCTGAGATGATATCCTTTCCTATCTAACAGATTTAATCTATGGTCTTCTGCCCTTAAGGATATCATGGAGAAAGTCTTGTGTGGTTAGCAAACTTTGACAATATCTAAAGCTATTATGACAGGGATATGGCATGCGTCGCCTTACTCTATCTTAAGACTAACCTGTCTTAATGAGCAATCTATCCATCCTATCGCTATTGCTTTACTCTTGTCTAGTATTTACTATTCAGATAACGTCATCCCATTATCAGCTACTTGTTTAGATTGGAAGCACCATCAATTCCTCCAATTTCTATATTAAAATTGTAAGAGTGTTCACATACGAGGTTTAAAAATTCTGTTTATACTCCAAACTATATTACCTACTTGAATTCATCAAACGAAATCTTCACTTAAGCTGACAATTAATCTAAACCTGTTCAACTCTTTATGCCGATGAAACTCAACTTTTTTTTTCCATTAACACCCATTTTTCTTCCCCCAAACATTATTCAAAAATTTTTATTAATTGTGCCCCTCGTTTGTATCTAGAAAATTGCCATCTCGTCTACAGAACTTTTCGATTCAATTAACTTGCGATTGGTCGGAATATTCTCAAAAAGTGGAAGGTAACCGTAATCAAATTGTGAAGTAATTCAACTCTTTGAAAACTCAACTTCTTCATATCTCCTCTCTAAAATACCTCCCAACTTACCTTATCACCTTTTGATTGGCTCTAATGATCTTACCCAATAAACAACATAAACATCTAAGAAGAACTTAACATAAATTAAGTTGAAATTATCTTGGAGACCTCACTTCCAAATCGTTGCTAAAATGGCCTCAAAAAGCTAAGCGGAATTCTGTTCAGATTGCTAATGATAATTAAGATACAAATATTCCAGTTAATATTAATAGGTCTTGAGTAAAACTTCGAACTTGTTTGTGAAATTATAAAACTCTTACATACAGAAGAACACATATATTTAGATAGAGTTGAAGCTAAGGCTAAGAGGCTAATAAACTGTCCCATACTCTCTGACTCCCTTGACCCTCTTTCTCTGCGTCGGGACGTAGGTGCCCTATCTCTTTTCTATAGGTATTAACAACGGCAGGTGCTCGCAGAGAATTGACCTCTCGCATTTTTCCTCCACTGCGACGCCCTCGTTTATCCACAAGAGGTGCCTTTGTTCTTCAGAAAAATTGTGTGAATCATTCAACTCCAGACTAGCTCATTATGGGTACCTCCTTCTTTCCAGCACATCGTGTTTTGTGGAACTCCTTGCCCTTCTGTTTTTCCTCCCCGCATTGTTTAATCTTCCTCTATTTAAGATCCCGCGTCTGCCGCCCACCTGAGGGAATTGCGATAGGCAAAGCCTTGTCAGGGTGGGTTTTAGTTTTATTTTATTTTTAATTTTTATTTTCTTTATGTAATTTTTTTATTTATTTATTATTTATTTATTTTTTTGCCCCCCTCCTTTGAAAAAGGGCATTGCCCGTGAGTGGTAGTTATCATGTAAAAAAAAAAAATATATATTTATTATATATATCCTATATATATATATATATATATAATATATATATATATATATATATATAATATTATATATATAATTTATATTAATATAACTCTATTATTTATTTATTCTTCTCACTATCCATCATCAGTGATAAAAAAAACTCAATATTATAAATTAAAATTAAAACTAATAATTAATAACAATGTGTATCAGGTTTAAACATTTATTCTAAGTAAAGTTTATACTACTCCCTAAGGAACCGAAATTAAATTTAAGCAGAAACAATATGACTAAAAAGGGAACTTATCCAAAGACATCCTACTACTGAAAAATATCTTCTTAGCGCGTATAATATCATCAAACAAATACTGCTAAAACATTCGTCTATCCATCAGCCTCGTTTCATCTTCAAGATAATACTAAGAATAAAAATATGTAAAAATTTAAAATCCAATACTAAAACATTTGAGGATTTAAAAAATTTTAGCAGAATGATCACTTTTGAAGTTTATAAAGCTTAATTATTAAATAGTTATATTCACGGATCAAACTAAATTTTTTAAAAGAAACTTATAATTTATAAAATAACTAAAAATCTAAAATCCAATGAGATACTTTCACCAAAAATTCGAAACCAAACAAATTAAATTTAAAATTACTTAAAAGGAACAATTCTAAGCAATGGATTGTATGAATTAATAATAATATATATTAATAATAAAATTAAATGTACAGTTTAAACACATAAAAACTTTTAAAAAATGTATAAACAAAAGTTGAAAGACAAAAATACTTTACAATAAAAAAAATGCTCAATCAAGAAAAACATCACTCAGAAAAAACGAAACACCAAACATGGTACATTACCTAGTTAGCCGTGAAGTGATTAAAATTTAATAAACTAAAAACAATAAATAATTGGTAATGCTTATTACTAAAGGAAACATATATTCAAAGAGAGTTTGGTTTATATATTTGTAGTTTAAAGGATAAACACGCTAGTTCATTCTATGACCAGATAAATATAACATATATATAATATATAATTATACATTATTTAAGTCACACACACCACCACACATATTCCCTTACATATACATTAAATTATATTATAGTATAAACACATATATATAATAATATATTATTATATATAAATATATAATATGTGGCATATATAAGTTGCATTCGTGAGTTATTATTTATTTCCCAAAATTAAAAAACAATGAGTACGGCAAGAGGGAAAGAAAAAAAGGCAGGGAGAAGAGGAGAGAAAAGAAAATACAAAGAATTTTATGATAATCATTCAGATTATCCCAGAGAGACACACTCTAAATTAGAGAGGAGAGACCCTCCTGTGGTCTGCGATATAAGGAGTGCTTACTGGACACGTCGTGACGGCCCTGTAGTCACGTTATGACGGCTCCGATTTCTCATGAGTAGATTTCTTTTCAATCGAACGCTTGTGGGAATATTCGAGTTGTTTAAAAATAGGTATTCCAAGAATTTTAAACCCAAGTGGCTGAGCAGCCGGGCTTCCTCTGTTGTATGCCAGAGTGTTGTGGCCGGGTCCAACATTAAATGAACCTAATAATTTTGAAGCCTGGATTGAAGAACAAGCGAGGCAGAAGTATAGTAATAAGTATATATATATATATTATATTAAGGTTTTTGGTGAGTTATTATACTACTTAATATTATATATATATATGATGATTTGAAAATTAAATGATATATATTAAATTAATTATAGTGATGTAAGATTTAGCACGTGAATATATAGTAGAATTTGCTTACCTAGATATATAGAGAATTGATAAAAGGATTTGTGCGAATATAAGATATATATATAATATAAATTATAAATATTATATATACTATATATATATTATAACATATTAATACATTGTCTATTTACACCATGTGCTTTAATATGATAATCTAATTATATATTATTAATTGAGAAGCAACCCACGTATTGGTCTATGTAACAAAGGGCATTGATTAGACTACTGAAACTTAATAAGTGACTAGAAATAAACAACAGAGGATCTGAGCAACATGGGAAGAATATTTTTGTATGAGAAAAAGGAGCCAAAGGAGAAAGAGTTATGAGCCACCAAGTGAGGATGTATATGAGGAAAGAACGTATTAAGAAGTATTAAGTTGTTAAATTTTATCACTCCGACCAACAGGTATGCATGTTTGGTGTTCGTTTTTGTGTGTTTTCTGTGAGCATTTTTTATTGATCATTTTTCAGTTTTTGTTTAAATTTTTAGTTTTGTTTAGCCATTAATTTATTTATATAAATACAACCGTGCCAGAATTGTTCACTTTGGTGTTTAATGTTTGGTTTTCGATTTTTGGTATCGTTCATTTCTTAGTTTTAGTTTTTTAAATATAGTCTTTTTAAAAATTAGTTTGATTCGTGATAATCTTATTAAGTTTTATAATTGTTATTAATCTATTGTAATTTTTTAATTTATTAATATTTAATAATGTATTATTTAAATTTTATTCTTAGTTACCTGAAGATGAACAGAGGCTGTTCGAAACGTCGCTATTAATAAAGAAGTGATAATCGGATGTCTTAGGTGTCCTGTTTAGTCATATTGTTTCTGCTAAATATATATATATATATATATATATATATATATATATATATATATATATATATATATATATAATATCAAAATAAAGTAAATAAATGTTATAAAAATAATATTAATATATTATATATATATATATATAAATATATATATATAATATATATAATATTATATATTATATAATATATATATATATATATATATATATTTATATATATATATATATATATAATATATATATATATAATATATATATATATATATATATATATATATATATATATATATATATATATATATATATATATATATATATTTTATTTTTATTTTATATTTATATCTATCAATATATAATATATATATCTATATATATATATATATATATATAATATATATATATATTATATATATATTATATATTATATATATATATATATATATTATATATATATATATATTATTATAATATATATTATATATATATATATATATTATAATATATTATATATTATATATATATATATATATATATATAGTAGTAAGGGGAGCACAACTGAAGGTTCAAGGTCACAGCAGAATGTTGTAAATTTGCAAAATGCTGCAAAGACATTTTGGCAACAATTGGTTTTTCCAAGGTTGATCGTGTCAAGGTTAAGGTTTTCAAGGTCGCTGAGACCGAATTTAAGGTCTGGAAGACCGACTTCCGAGGTTCTGAGCCTGAACTCAAGGATTTTAGCCTCCCAAAAGGGGGGCGGAGCCCCTCAAAATGGGCTTTTTTGGTTCCTAGAAGGTTTTAAATGATCGATAGATCATTTTTGATGGTTCCAATCGATTTATCGTGATCGATTACCCCTAAATCGATCTTTAAATCGTCTTTCTACGTGCTCTGGTTGGTTTATAACACAGAAAAATGATACTCGAAAGAAAATAATTACAATAATTAACATTCGATTAATCGCTGTAGTAATGGGGCCACTTGGGCGAACCCACCCTTTTTATATGAAGGAATAGAGCTATCGCCTTCAAACTTGGTATATGGTCATTGTATGTGATAAACTGATCCCATGCGAGTTTTGGTGACCGTAGGTCACCCTTAAGGGGGTGCTGCCCCCTTAGTGCCAAGGTCAAATTCGTCCTGAAAGTCCTGTTAGGCTTAACGTAATGGAGTGAAATTTGGATGTGAGCTATATGATGACGTAATCTCGTCGGAGACGAGATTACGTCCCTCTGCATCCTCCCCTGGAAGGGGGGATGCTGCCCCACAAAAAAAAAAATTAAAATGATCGTAGAAGACTGAAACTTTGAGACTGGGTTGAGGAGACGGAGTCGGATTCGGAGACGGAGTCGGAGTCGGAGGTGGAGTCGGAGACGGAGTCGGAGTTGGATTCGGTTTCGGAGTCCAGGGACCCTGCCGGAGGAGGGTCCCTTCCTGAAAAAAGAAGAAGAAGAAGAAATGCATGGAATGCAAAACAGAAAAAGAAGAAGAAAGGAAGAAGAAGAAAGGAAGAAGGAAAAAGGAGGAGGAAAGGAAGAAAGGAGGAAGGATGAAGAATGAGGAAGGAGGATGAGTCGGATTCGGACTCGGAGTCCAGGGGGCCCCCGGAGGGGGGTCCCCAGTTGAAAAAAAAGAAGAAGAAGAAATGCATGGAATGCAAAACAGAGGAAGAAGAAGAAGAAAGGAAGAAGGAGGGGGGTGGGGGCGTGGAAAAGAAGGAGGAGGGAAAGTGAGGAGGAAAGGAGGGGAAAGGAGGAAGGAAAGAAGAATGAAGAAGGATTCAGAATCGGTAGTGGCACCGGTGCTGGAGCCGGTGCGGAGTGCCGAGTTAATAGAGCAGTCTATAACAACAATGTTGGTGTCCTTATATGTGTTATTGAGGTCGTAGAGTTCGAATATTAGGGTTATAAGACCGTATAGGGTGTCTAGGACCCCCCATTAGGGGGGGTCCCGACTGAAAAAAGAGCACAGAGTGCAAAAAACAAAGGAGAATGAAGAGGATGAAAGAATGAATATGCGGGAAAGAATGAATGAAAGGAGTCTGACTGCAAGAGGAGTGGGAATGTGACAGATGCACCGGTGTTGGCTCCGGTGCGGTGCCGAGTTATTAAATATTTGTGTAATGATGCAATGTTGGTGTCTTTATATATGTTATTTGGTCTGTAGATTTCGAAAATAATGGTTTTCAGAACATCAGAATAAAAAATAAATAATAAATAAATAAATAAACGATATTACTTAATCTTTGTAAGCTTATTACTTACAAGTTTAAATTTTTATATTCCACTAAGGGAGTCCTTTACTAAATCAACCACCATACCAGCCCATCCAACCTACCTCCTGACCATCTGTGATCTATTGATCTATTGATTAAGGTCACATTTCGAGTATCATTTTTCAATAAACATAACATAAAAATCAATTATTTATAAACATAAAGTTATTGATGGTGCCTGGATACAGTGTAACATTTAACACACTTTTATTACGCTATCATATGATGTACGAATATAACCCACAAACAAGAAACTTAGCCCATCTTAAACAAGAACAAATGGTTAACATTAACAAAGGACCACTTAACACCGTAAAGGTAACTAAGCATAACATCCAAACCGTACTTATTCAAATTCTTTCAAGCCTGTTTTTTAACATAACAATGTTAATTTTAAAATATTGCAATATTTAACTAAAGTCAACTAATACCTTGTTTTAATTATAATACAGACCAATGAGTATACTCTAACGTAACAAAAGTTTTCATATTAACAACGCAAGCATAACATTATCAGAACTAAGAATATAATTTACAAAGGCAAACCATGTATCATACTGACCAACGAATAAACTGCTAACATTAACAAAGATTCACATACAACCTACACTAATCCATTTAATGCATATCTCTGTAGAGAAACTTAAAAAGTCGATGGAACGTAGTTTTCATCAATAACCTTTACTTCATATAGGTTATTGATGAAAACTTCTTCCATGAACCAAGAGATCCTGAAACATCATTCGAAATGCTTGCTAATGAAGTCATTGATACTATATTCCAACCCTCATACGAATCCTATCATAGTCTAATACATCCGTATGAGGGTTGGAATCAATTTCACTTTTGACGAAATTGATTCCAATCCTCATACGGTTTGTAACAGACTATGATAGGATACGTATGAGGGTTGGAATCAATTTCACTTTTGACGATGATCAGTCACCTGAGTGGAAACACTATGTAAAGGTCCTCGTAAAGAGGACATTCGTAGGAGCAGAATGAGAGGTCATCATACCAACACAGCAAAAAATGTCTTACTGACGAAATTCGGATGTATAAACAGCTCTAAAAGGTAACGAGATTCTTTCTTTCAATCAAAAGAAAGTAAACAAGAATACAATGCACGAACGAACCAAATCAGTTCAAAAGGGGTATATATATTCTCGTTAGAAACAACAACAACACAAAACACAACAACACAACAACACACAACAAAACAACAACAAAACACAATAAATCCCAAAAATAAGTACTTTTGGGACATTTAACTATGAATAAACGAAGACATTAGCAAAATTCTAGGCAAACCTAACATTTACCCAACAAAAACTTAATCTAGGCTCACGTTTTAGCACATCATCATCGGTTAACACAGTAATATCTTACAAATACATCATTTTCTCTAACACTCAGTGTTTTATTTTCCACATTGTCAATAGTAATATTTACTAACGTACTAACTTACGATAAACAGTTTTCATTAATCAAGAGTATCTAAGGCAACATTACCTTCCGAGAGCAAACCCAGGGATGTGCTCCTTGTAACACCTAAACGCTTTCATGAGGTAACATGAAATATTTTATCCTTAGCGCTATTTAGACCGCCCGCCCCCCTTTCAGAAATATCATTTCAAACTGTAGATTAGCAACAGCGAAATCATACAGAGGCGAATTTGAATAGCACTGTAAACACTGTAAGCACTACGATCATCCCCAGAGAGATGCACGAAAACCCATCTCGGGGTAACCCTGAAGAGGATGTAAGCGGTAAGGGCACAGCCCTTTGAGTTGAGCCCTTATGTAACAGATAAAGACGTATTATCTAACAAAATCCTTAATCAAGTGATCAATCTAATCAAAGATACCACATCTCGACCATGAAATTAGCCCATCTCCATCAATGTGTCACTCGTTTTGCAGTATAACATCATTTGAACTATGAATCAAACATAGAACATTAGCAAAATTTAAAGGGCAAACTAACATTACCAACAAAAACTAATCTAGGCTTACGTTCTAACACATCATCGTCGGTTAACACAGTAATATCTTACAAAAAACTCATCATTTCTCTAACAAATATCAGTGTTATTTTCCAATTGCAAGTAAATATTACATAACGTACCTAAAACTACGAAATAAACAGTTTTCATTAATCAAGAGTATTAAAGCAACACAATAACTTCCGGAGAAAAAACCAGGGGGAATTGTGCTCCCCTTGTAATCCTAACGAATTCATGAGATAACAGAAATATTTTTATCCTTACGCTATTTTAGACCCCGCCCCCTTTCAGAAAATATCATTTCAAAACTGTAAGATTAAGCAACAGCGCATCATACAGAGAGGCGATTTGGTAGCACTGTAAGCACTGTAACAACTACTTTTGAGATCACCGGCCAGGAGAGATGCCACGAAGACGCCATCTCGGGGTAACCCTGAAAGGGTGTAAAGCGTAAAGGCAAGCCCTTTGGGCTGAGCCCTTATGTAAAAGGTAAAGAACGTTTATCTAAACAAAATCCCTTAACAAAGTGATCAACCTATCAAAGATACCAGCATCTCAACCTATGAATTGACACTGTCTTCATCAAAGTGTCACACGTCTCTAGTATAACATCATTTGAACTATGAATAAACGTAGACATTAGCAAAATTCTCGGACAAACCTGACATTACTCAACAAAAACTTAACCTAGACTCATGTTTCTATCACATCATCGTCAGGTAACACAGTAATATCTTACAAAACTCATATTTCTCTAACAAATCAGTGTTAAATTTCACCCTGTATAGTAATATTTAATATTCCTTACTTACTCACGAATAAATAGGTTTCATTAACCAAGAGTATCTAAAGCAACACACACATCCCGAGAGAAAACCCAGGAGGGATACGCGCCCCTGAAAGGTTGTGATCTTGAAGGGGGGATCACCCCGCACGGGTGTAAGCGGCTTACCCCTTCGAAGGAGGGGAAGGCTAGCCTTCGGGCTGAGGCCGCAGAGCCGCTTAACACCCGTTTCGGGTGATCCCCCTATAATAGATTCACAACCTTTTCAGGGGGCGTATCCCTCCTGGGTTTTCTCTCGGGATGTGGTGTGTTGCTTTAGATACTCTTGGTTAATGAAACCTGTTTATTCGTAAGTTAGGTACGTTATGTTAAATATTACTATGACAGGGTGAAATTAACACTGATTTGGTAGAGAAATGATGAGTTTTGTAAGATATTACTGTGTTACCTGACGATGATGTGATAGAAACATGAGTCTAGGTTAAGTTTTTGTTGAGTAATGTCAGGTTTGTCCGAGAATTTTGCTAATGTCTACGTTTATTCATAGTTCAAATGATGTTATACTAGAGACGTGTGACACTTTGATGATGACAGTGTCAATTCATAGGTTGAGATGCTGGTATCTTTGATAGGTTGATCACTTTGTTAAGGGATTTTGTTAGATAATACGTCTTTACCTGTTACATAAGGGCTCAGCCCAAAAGGCTGTGCCCTTATCGCTTACACCCTCTTCAGGGTACCCCGAGATGGGTCTCCGTGCATCTCTCCGGGGTGATCTCAAAGTAGTGCTTACAGTGCTATCAAATCGCCTCTGTATGATGCGCTGTTGCTTAATCTTACAGTTTTGAAATGATATTTTCTGAAAGGGGGGGCGGGGTCTAAAATAGGGTAAGGATAAAAATATTTCATGTTATCTCATGAATGCGTTAGGTATTACAAGGAGCACATCCCCCTGGTTTTTCTCTCGGAAGGTTATGTGTTGCTTTAGATACTCTTGATTAATGAAAACTGTTTATTCGTAAGTTAGGTACGTTATGTTAAATATTACTATGACAATGTGAAAATAACACTGATTTTTTGAGAAATGATGAGTTTTTGTAAGATATTACTGTGTTAACCGACGATGATGTGTGAAACGTAGCCTGATTAAGTTTTGTTTGGTAATGTTAGGTTTGCCCTAGAATTTTGCTAATTTCTATGTTTATTCATAGTTCAAATGATGTATACTCATAACGAGTGACACATTGATGAAGATGGTGTTATTCATAGGTCGAGATGCTGGTATCTTTGATAGAATGATCACTTTGGTAAGGGATTTTGTTAGATAATACGTCTTTAACTGTTGCTGGGCTCAACTTCCAAGGGCTGTGCCTTACCGCTTACACCCTCTTCAGGGTACCCCGAGATGGGTTTTCGTGTGCATCTCTCTGGGGTGATCTCAAAGTAGTGCTTACACGTTTTACAGTGCGCTATCAATCGACTCTGTATGAATGCGCTGTTGCTTTATCTAACAGTTTTTGAAATGATCTTTTCTGAAAGGAGGGGGCGGGTCTAAAATCGGTAAATCTAAACTATAAATGCGCCAGCTTTAGTTGTTATTTGAATATATGCCCGAATTTCTCTAAAACAAAGGTTCATGTTTTCTTTTAGGAATAACTTGTATGGTTTTTACCGTAACGCCATTACGTGAACGTGATGTTAAGTATTTGTATGACCATGTGAAAAATAACACGATTGTTAGAGAAATGAACTGAGTTTTTGTAAATATTACTGTGATTAACCGATGATGATTGTGCTAGAAACGTGAGCCTAGATTAAGTTTTTGTTGGGTAATGTTTGGTTTGCCCTAGAGAATTTTGCTAATGTCTATGCTTATTCATAGTGGATGGTATATAAAGAACTTATTTTTGGACTGTTATTGTTGTTGTTGTTGTTGTTGTTGTTGTTGTTGTCCTAACGAGAATATATTACGCTTTTGACTGATAATGGTTCGTTCGTGATGTGATTCTTGTCTTACTTTCCTCTGAATTGGTTGAAAGAAAGACTCCGTTACCTTTAGGAGGTGTTTATACATCCGATTTTCGTCAGTAAAGCATTTTTTTGCTGTGTTGGAATGATGACTCTCATTCTGCTCCTAACGAATGTCCTCCCCCTTTACGGAACCCTTCTTGTTTTAAACAAAAAATAAAAAGTTAAATTTCCCAAATCAGAATGACTGGAATCATCAAAACGTGCCATTGATTCAAAGCACGTCAGACGGATCCTTTCACATTTTGTCACAAACCGTATGAGGATTGGAATCAATTTCGTCAAAAGTGAAATTGATTCCAACCCTCATACGGATGTATTAGACTATGATAGGATTCGTATGAGGGTTGGAATATAGTATCAATGACTTCATTAGCAAGCATTTCGAATGATGTTTCAGGATCTCTTGGTTCATGGAAGAAGTTTTCATCAATAACCTATATGAAGTAAAGGTTATTGATGAAAACTTCTTCCATGGACTTTTTTAAGTTTCTCTACAGAGATATGCATTAAGTGGATTAGTGCTTGTAGGTTGTATGTGATCTTTGTTAATGTTAGCGTTTTTTTCTGCTAAGATGGGCATGGTTTGCTTGTAAATATATTCTTAGTTTGATAATGTTATGTGACTTTATTAATAATGAAAAACTTTGTTAGTTAGATAATACTCATTGGTCCTGTATGATAATTACACAGGTTATGGTAAAAATTTTTGTTTTACATATTACCATGTTAATGTAATTTAACATTGTTATGTTAGAGACAGGCTTGACAGAGTGTGAATAGGTACGTTTTTGGCTGCTAAGTTAGTTACTTTACTGGTGTTAAGTGTGGTCCTTTGTTAATGTTAACCATTTGTTCTTGTTTAAGATGGGCTAAGTTTCTCGTTGTGGGTTATATTCGTAGTTCAGATGATGCTAAGTAAGCTTTTATTAATGTGAAAACTTTGTTACGTCAGCATATATTGTTTAAGCTTTGTATAAAGACTTGATTTTATGTTCTGTTATTGAAAATGATATCTCGAATGTGACCTTAATCAATAGATCAATAGATCACAGATGGTCAGGAGGGAGGTTGGATAGTGGTTTGATTTAGTGATTTACTGCTTTAGGGTATGTAAAAACGTAAATTTGTAAGTTATAAACATAAAAAGAATAAGAAATTTTATTTATTTATTTATTTATTTATTTATTTTTTATTTCTTGATGGTTCTGAAACCATTATTTTCGAAATCTACAGACCCAATAACATATATAAGGCCACCAACATTGTATCATTACACTAATATTTAATAACTCGGCACCGCACCGGAGCCAGCACCGGTGCAGCTGTCAACTCCTACTCCTCTGAGTCAGACTCCTTCTTCATTCTTTCCCTCTTTATTCTTCCTTCATCCTTCTTCATTCCTCCTTTGTTTTTTGCACTCTGTGCTCTTTTTTCAGTCGGGACCCCCTATACGGTCTTATAACCCTAATATTCGAACTCTACGACCTCAATAACACATATAAGGACACCAACATTGTTGTTATACGACTGTTTATTAACTCGGCACCGCACCGGCTCCAGCACCGGTGCCACTACCGATTCTGAATCCTTCTTCATTCTTCTTCCTTCCTCCTTTCCTCCTCCTTCCTTCCTCCTTTCCTCCTCCTTCTTCCTTTCTTCTTCTTCTTCCTCTGTTTTGCATTCCATGCATTTCTTCTTCTTCTTTTTTTTCAACTGGGGACCCCCCTCCGGGGCCCCTGGACTCTGAGTCCGAATCCGACTCATCCTCCTTCCTCATTCTTCATCCTTCCTCCTTTCTTCCTTTCCTCCTCCTTTTTCCTTCTTCCTTTCTTCTTCTTCCTTTCTTCTTCTTTTTCTGTTTTGCATTCCATGCATTTCTTCTTCTTCTTCTTTTTTCAGGAAGGGACCCTCCTCCGGCAGGGTCCCTGGACTCCGAAACCGAATCCAACTCCGACTCCGTCTCCGACTCCGACTCCGTCTCCGACTCCGCCTCCGACTCCGACTCCGTCTCCGAATCCGACTCCGTCTCCTCAACCCAGTCTCAAAGTTTCAGTCTTCTACGATCATTTTAATTTTTTTTTTTGTGGGGCAGCATCCCCCCTTCCAGGGGAGGATGCAGAGGGACGTAATCTCGTCTCCGACGAGATTACGTCATCATAGCTCACATCAAATTTCACTTCCTTACGTTAAGCTAACAGGACTTTCCAGGACGAATTTGACCTTGGCACTAAGGGGGCAGCACCCCCTTAAGGGTGACCTACGGTCACCAAAACTCGCATGGGATCAGTTTATCACATACAATGACCATATACCAAGTTTGAAGGCGATAGCTCTATTCCTTCATATAAAAAGGGTGGGTTCGCCCAAGTGGCCCCATTACTACAGCGATTAATCGAATGTTAATTATTGTAATTATTTTCTTTCGAGTATCATTTTTCTGTGTTATAAACCAACCAGAGCACGTAGAAAGACGATTTAAAGATCGATTTAGGGGTAATCGATCACGATAAATCGATGGGACCATGCAAAAAGACTCGATCATTTAAAACCTTCTAGGAACCAAAAAAGCCCATTTTGAGGGGCTCCGCCCCCTTTTGGGAGGCTAAAATCAGTTCAGTCTCAGAACCTCGGAAGTCGGTCTTCCAGACCTTAAATTCGGTCTCACCGACCTTGAAAACCTTAACCTTGACACGTCAACCTTGAAAAACCAATGTTGCAAAATGTTGCTTGCAACATTTGCAACATTTGCAACATTCTGGCTGTGACCTTGAACCGGTCAGTTGTGCTCCCCTTACTACTATATATAATATATATATATAATATATATATATATAATATATATATTATATATATAATATTATATAATATTATATATCTATATATATATATAATATATATATATAATATATATTATATATATATATATATATATATATAGTATATGTTTAATGCAAATTTTCCTACGACACGTTTTAAGGTGAGGGAATTTTTACGACGATAAGGTAAAAATCAAATAGAAAGGAAAATTTTAAAGCTTAACCTACGCTAAGATTACGTTCTTTCTTGTTGTAGAAAAAAGAAGAATTAATATTAATATTAGGCACCGGTGTTGCCGGGAGCACGCATTCATGGCAATGTGTATGCCACCCTACGGTATTCGTTAATTAAAAAAACAAAGTGTCATGGGTCTACAATTCATTCTACAAATTACGTACAATACCATTAAGAATTTTAAACTGAATAATTGCCTAAGCTTACACAATTTTTATAAGCTTAGGTATGAGGCCCCAAAAAATATAAAGCAATTTCTTTTTACTTTTTTGTTAATATAAATTAAATTACATTTGAAAATTCAGCATTTACAAAGAAAGTTTGTGTGTTTTTCTGTTTCATAAATTTTTCCCTTCTGATTTTCTCTCATTTGAAAAATACCTTGCCGATTAATTTTGTTCGTAGAAAATTTGCATGATATATATATATATATATATATATATATATATATATATATATATATATATATATATATATATATATATATATATATATATATATAATATTTATATAATATATATATTATATATATATAATATATATATATATATTATAGGTGAGTTGGGAAAATTTTAACAAACAGTTCTCTGCTTTGTCATAAGATTTAGCTACCGGTTCGCTTTTAATTTCCGGTCCGCCAAGCCGGCTTCGGCTCCGGTTCATTTCTGGTTGCCGGTCATTTGACCGAACGGACTTTTCGTCGAACACGAAAATAAAATTATGAATATAACCAAACCTAATCCAAGCATAACCTAACCTAACCTAAACCTATTCCTAAGCTAATTTAAACCTAATCCTAACCCACCTTAACCTAAACCTAATTCATGTTCGGGCAAATATTCGATCGGTCAAATATTCGTTGGCAAAATGTCCTAACACGGAGTGTATGTATGTATGTATGTATGTATGTATGTATGTATGTATGTATGTATGTATGTATGTATGTATGTATTCAAACTCATTTTCGATTGAAAGTAATTTAGATTTGAGATAAAGGCTTTTACCGTTCGATCCTCTCTTTGTTTTCACTTAATTAAGAGAACCGAACACTCAGACATCAATAGCTTCTG
>JABUQX010071326.1:55000-57918 GCA_015478945.1 Trachelipus rathkii | reverse complement strand
TATATATATATATATATAATTATATATATATAATATATAATATATAATATATATATATATATAATATAGTATATATATATATATAAGAGGAATCCATCTACACTTTAGTATCTGTATAGAATTAACAAAAACTTTATCACCAACTATTTATTACGAACAATTTAATTAATATTTTAATTACAATGTTACTTAAATTTTTGGAAAAATGAATCTAATATTAATTATATATGAGAATAATTAATTTAAATTCGTTTTCACTTTTAAAAATAATATTGATGTGATTATTTTTGTTGAGTATATTTGAATTGTACTCTGTTAAATTTAAAATTGATTATAAAAAAATTCAAAAGTTTATATATATATCTATATATATATATATATATATATATTATATATATATATATATATATATATATATATATATATATATATATATATATATATATATATATATATATATATATATATATATATATATATATATATATATATAATTTATTTTATATTATAAATATAATATTATATATATAATAATATATAATATATATATATATAGTATTAATATATTATATATATATCTATATATATATATATATATATATATTAATGAAAGAGAATCGGTTCCTTCAAAATCCTTCTCAGTTGACTACCAAAGACATTTGAAATTCAAAGGAAAAAATAAATAATAATAATAATAATAATAATAATAATAATAATAATAATAATAATAATAATAATAATAATAATAATAATAATAATAATAATAATAATAATAATAATAATAATAATAATAATAATAATAATAATAATAATGATTATAATAATAATAATAAACAACAATAATAATAATAATAATAATAATTAAAAAATAATAATTAATAATTAATAATTAATAATAACATAAATAATAAAAAATAATAATAATTAAGAATAATAAATAATAAAGAAAAAATAACCAATAATAAATAATAAATAATAATAATAATAATAATAATAATAATAATAATAATAATAATAATAAAAACTTCTTCTCTGACTTTGGCCATTAATTATTTATTATCAAGCACCTATTTAATTTATATATACTTTGTTTATTTATTTTTATTTATTTATTTATTTATTTATGTATTTATTTATTTATTATTTTATATGAACATATCAAAAACTGTCCTTAAAAGTTATTAAATAAAACCGCAAATCATTTTACCTACTCTGAAGTACGTTTCGCCCAGAACTGGAATTTTCCCCTTTATACCGCACCGCACCGCACCGCACCGCACCGCACCGCACCGTACCGCAAAGAACCACAAGTCATTTTTTCGCACCGCATCTCGGAACGTTGCAATTATGTGCGGCACCGCTAATAACCTCACCATAATAAGTACACTAAGAACGAAATTAAGCAACAACGACATATTTTCACTCTCCAATATATATATAAAATATTTATGATTTTATTTTAATTAATCTTTTAGTTATGTAAAACGAAATTATTACTACTTTATAAACATATTTAAAAATAATTTTTTTTTGTATATTGGAGTAATAATTCTATATTTTATTTGTTCAGTAGTGTTCAAAAATTTGTTAATTAGGGAGGAGAATAGGGACTTAAACAATATCAGTTAGCAAAAGGCTATCTCTCTCTCTCTCTCTCTCTCTCTCTCTCTCTCTCTCTCTCTCTCTCTCTCTCTCTCTCTCTCTCTCTCTCTCTCTCTCTCTCTCTCTCTCTCTCTCGTATTACAATCAGCACGAAAGTTTTTGGGGATAAAATGACATTTTTCTTAATAAAATTGTGTAGCGTATATGTTGGCTATATATTTTTATCCATGGTTTGTTAACAAAATTGCGAACACGACTGTACTTCAAAATAATGATATTACCTATAAGGAAATCCTAGACCTAAAGGATTTTTTTTATGTACGATTTTTCCTTGTCAATTTTGTGTAGTTTATATTATAAATAATATCAACGTTTGACTGATACGCCTAAAAAAACTTACTAAGCATAAAAATATAGCTTCACGAATTTATATTTTAATATGAAGCTAATTGAAAAAATGTGGCATTTGTGACATTTGTGTTATTTATCCCAACGATTCATTGAAGCAACAATACAACTTCATGAAAATTAAAAGTTTAAAACAAGAATATCCGTGTTTCACAAATAAAGCTTCTTCCTCGATAATACAGTTAATCTATGATCTATGATAAGGGTTACTGATGAATATCGATCGATCTTACAGGCACTTCTACTAGAGACTAGACGTTTTACCCGTTGGATAAGATGTGTGTTTCCCCTGCTGGAAGCAACTGAGGAAAAGTTCTAGATTGGTCTATTCATAATAATTTGCTATTCCACTCAACATCTTCCCTGCCTTTTCTGCCTAAGTGGGTAAAATGCGTGGTCAACATGAATTTTGATAAAGTTAGGTTTATATTAATTTAATCTGATGATCTATTGGATTGAGAAACAGATTCATTAACAACCTTACTTCTTTTTACTTTGACAATCTTGATAGGCCCATGTGGCTTTTATAACCGTCTCTATTTTCTTATGATCTTTTATGTTCATGAACTGCTGTTTTCTTAAACGACAGCAGTACCACTAAACCTACTTTTAATTGAGCTATGACCATGTTTAAATTTTCAAAACATTTTTTAACTAACTTTGCAATAAAAAATTTCATCATATAAAAAAATTTTAAATATCAATTTGACTTAAGACACTAAGAAGGCGTATGGTCTGGACGGCATCCCACTTGTGGTTCTTCAGCCATTGTGCTTCTGAACTTGATGTACCCTGTCTTGAAAAATTATTTCACCAGCAATTACAAACTTTAATCTTTCCATCTTGGTGAAAGCGAGTACCCATTCAATCTGTGACGTAAAAGGGGAATCCAAGGGGAATTCTCTAAC
>JABUQX010071326.1:37500-40000 GCA_015478945.1 Trachelipus rathkii | reverse complement strand
TGAGGGGGCATAATTGTGGGCTTTTCCCAGGGAATGAACCCCACATTGACGAGATACCACAGTAAGGGTCCGTCGCAGTCTCGTGAAACCTCAGGTTGGATTTTTTTGACTGCGGCGAGTTCTCACTTGGGGGTATAAAGGGGACGGTAAAGGAGGGGGGGGCTTACTTTTCAATTTGCTCATGTTCTTATACTTCTTTTCTGTTTCGGTGTATGCTACGCAGCTCACACACAATCTGGGAAGAGGAGGAAGATGATTATATATATATATATATATATATATATATATATATATATATATATATATATATATATATATATATATATATATATATATATATATATATATATATATATTGTAATTCAGTTATAATCTCTTTTATACGAATATTCTATAATAATAATATATATTTTCAATATAAAAAATTTTATCAGAAAAAATCTACGCAAACTTACCATCACATTTCCTCTTCTGAAATTAAATTTCAAATTTAAATTTTGTGATTTCAATAAATTTTCCAAAATTTAAATGTTTAATTAAATTTGTTTATATAAAATTTTAAATTTTAATAATTTTCAATAATTTTAATATTAAATTAATAAATAATATAAGTAGTATATATTTAGCATACAATAGAAAAAATTCAAAAAACTATACCAATTTTTTTTAAGGTGACAGATAAAATAATTAATATTAAATATGAATAAACAAAATAATATGTTATAATTATTAAAGTATTAAAAGTAAAAAAAAAATTTATTTCAAATTTTTAACAAAAATTATTTTTAAACAAAGTAACAGACAAAGCAAGTGATAATGACTAATATTTTTTTTTTTTTTGAAAAAGTCAAATTGAATTATTTCTATGATATATATATATATATATATATTATATATATAAATATTATTATTATTATGTTATATTATTATATTATATTTCCTTTTTTTGGATTTTTATTTTTTCGTCTATATATTATTTTAATATTATTTTTATATATTATTATAAATATTATATAGATATATATTATATTGTTATATATACATATTATATTATATATATATATATATACATATACATATTATTATTATTATTATAGTATATTATAATATATATATATATATTATTATTATATATTATATTAGATATTATTATTATTATTATATATATTACATATATATATTATTAATATATATATACATATTATTATTATTTCATATATTTATTACATATTACTAAACATATATTATTATTATTATTATTATTATATATATATATATATATACATATATATTATTATTATTATTATATTAGTTATTATTATTATATATACATATATATTACATACGTATAATTTTATGTATGTATATATTATTATTATTATTATTATATATATATAGTATATATATATTATATATTATATTATATATTATATATATATATATTATTATACATATATGAAGAAGATATAGATATATTATTATTATTATTATATATATATATATATATAATAGATGTATATATATATATATATTATTATTACATATATATATTATATATTATATTATTATATTATTACATATTACAATCATTTTATGTACATATCACAATTTATGTAATATTTTTCATTTGCAGGTTGTGATCTAACAATGGCTACAACATCCGAAAGAAGGAGATGCCGTAACGAGAAAATAACGTTTCTCATCATCAGGATAATAGAATGATAAAATATAATAAAATAAAATAACACAAGTAAAAGGTTCAAATTCTAAAACATTCCACTTATCTCTAAATGTGACAAATATATGAAAAGTCAAATCAGGCTAAAGTAGGCTATTGTAGTTAACATGTTAGTTGGTTGGCTGTTTAATAATTATCTGTTTAGTAGTTGAAAAATGTCTTGATAAGAATATATAAAAGCAGCGTTAAAATAATAATTATTAATAATTAAAACAAATAATAATAATAATAATATAACACTGCTTTTATATTCTTATCAAGACATTTTTCAACTACTAAATAGATAATTATTAAACAGCCAACCAACTAACTTGTTAACTACAATAGCCTACTTTAGCCTGATTTGACTTTTCATATATTTGTCACATTTAGAGATAAGTGGAATGTTTTAGAATTTGAACCTTTTACTTGTGTTATTTTATTTTATTATATTTTATTATTCTATTAACATCTTATGATGACACTTGTAAAAACTTTTTAATAAATATATAAATAAGGCCTTCTATTATAATATATATATATATATATATATATATATATATATATATATATATATATATATATATATATATATATGTTAATATTCTATATGCATTAAATATATATATATATATATATATATATATATAAATATAAATAAAATAAATATATATATATATATATATATATATATATATATATATATATATATATATATATATATATATATATATATATATATATATATATATATATATATATATATATATATATATATATATA
>JABUQX010071326.1:2500-7500 GCA_015478945.1 Trachelipus rathkii | reverse complement strand
CTTCATCATTTTAAAATTATTAAAAATTTAAATTCGTAGATGATGAATGCTTACCACAACATGTAATTCACACACCGCCGCATTTTATTTTTAACTATTTATTAAATTTATTATACTATATTATATATATTATATAATATAATATATCTAATAGTATGAGTATTTCCTATAACATTTGAATGAATTATATTATATAATATATAATACTTTATTGTGTGTGGTTGTGTGTGTGTGGTGTGTGCATAGCACAGAAGTGTTAATGCACACACACAAACACCACCACTATATACTATATATATAATATATATATATATATATACTATATACTATATATATATATTTATATATATATATATAGATTATATATCTATATATTATAATATATATATCAATATATATGTATATATATTTATATTATTATATATATATATTTATATACTGATAATAGATATTATATATATTATAATATAATATATTCATTATATATTATGATATATATTTGATATTATTAACATTATATATATATATTATAACTATATATAATATATATATATATAATATATATAATATATATATATATAATATATATATATTAATATAATATATAATAGATATATATATTATATATATATATATGATATATATTATATATATATTATTTTTTTATAAATATTATATATATATAACGTAATAGTTGTTGTTTCCACTTCTCTACGAAATTTCTTAAGTGAAAAATCTCTTCAAGATTTTTTCTAAAAGATTTTCTTATAGTTGTGTAAATTTTGCCTGCACTAAGCGCTTTTTAACAGCCTTGCAATAAGAATTTTTACGACCCTGTACTAGCATTTTTATGGCCCTGCACTAGCATTTTTATGCCTCATGAGCTTTAACAGGCTGCAATAGCTTTTTAAACGGCCTTTGTTAATAAGCATTTTCAAGTTGCCCTGCAATATGCATTTTCAACTGCCGTGCAATAAGCATTTTTTAACTGCCCTGCAATAAGCATTTTTAACTGCCCTGCAATAAGCATTTCTACAGCCCTGTAATAAGCATTTTATTTATTTATTTATTATTTTTTTGCGACCTTGCACTAAGCATTTTTATTGCTCTGTACTAGGCATTTTTACAGCCAATAGAAGGCTGATGAGTCTTCAAGCAAGGTAGCTGGCGAACCAACCTTGAGTGTTAAGATTTTAGTGTCGTGACGAACGCAGCCATCTTGTCTTTTTTATTGTAGGAATTTGTCGCTATTCGTGGTTTGTATTTTCTTTCATGTATTGATACTTCCTTATGCATGATTTTATAACTATGTACTTTCCGTGTTAAGGAAAATGCCCAACACAACCTAATAGGCTCGTACCTAGTAAATAAAGTCAACGTGCCAACTAGCGGAAGCCTAACTTTCCGTAAGCAGCAGACGTCATTTTTATATTTGAATTCTTGTAGTAGGCTAGGTCAGCCTACGGCTATGCCGATCAAAGCAACTGGAACTTATAAATGTGAAGCAACATATCTTCATACCACAGAGCTATTTTCGAAAACGCGTTTAGATTATTTCACCTTACTTTTTTTTATATCTAGCTTATAATTTACATATATAAATATTATTATATATGATATATATATATAATAATTATATATATATATATATATATTATTAGTATTATATATATATAATATTTATATTATCATATATTTATATATTATATATATTACTATATATTATAGATTATAGATTATATATATATATAATATAATAATATATATATATAGGCCTATATATATTATATATATATGATATAGTATATATAATATATAATATATATATACATATATATATATATATATATTATTATAGATTATATATCATATATATTATATATATATATATATCATATATATTATTTATATAATATTATATTATAGTAAATATGGTATTCAATTTTGAAAATTTTAGATTTTGAACATGAGCCGGATCTCCATTTGTTGGAATCTTTTTATATATGGCCACAAACCCAAGTTAAATTGAAATTTGATTCGATATTTTCATAATTTTGAAGTGAGATTTCGCAATTTGACAATACTTTTCTTTAAATGTTATATTTTATATACTTACTAGTTTATTGATATTATTTTTTATTTTCTTTTTCATATTTTAAATTGTTAATATATTTTTTTTTATTTCATTCTCTTTTAGCCTTGAAATGCGGGGTTGAAGATTTGCGCACCGGAACTAGTCAGGTAATTATATGTGTTAATAAAAATGGTTTTAAGTTTGGTTTTGTCCTTCTAGCTGTTATTGTATATTATAGTTGTATCGTATAGTTTATATATTATATATTAGATATTATATATTATTATAGTATTATATATATATATGATTATATTACTATTATATATATTTATATATATATATATATATATATATTAGATAGTAATTTTTATATATATTATAATATATATTGATATTATATTATAATAGTATATATATTATATTATACTTTTTTTTGTTTTAGCTTCATTTACTTTGTGTTCATTGGTTATAGGTTTCTGACGTCATGAAATATGATGACGTTTTCCTTGTAAACTGTCTTCGATAGATAGCCCCCGAATAAAGGAAAGGATGGTTTATAAATATAATTTTTTTTTAAAGATTCTTATGCATTGGAGAAATACTTATCTGAGGGTACCCTTATACAAAGTCGAGTCGTTTTTCAAAAAGCATTCATAAATACGAGCCTTAAAAAAAACTTTCCTTTGTCCACAAGAAGAAGAACGTAAAAGATGTGAACAACGTTGCCAGTTTGAAAGGAAAATCTACAGAAAAATCTGTAGACCTAAAAGACCTGTGGCATACATATTTAGTACGCAATTATGTAGTTAAATTTTACGCTGATTTAATTAAAATTTGTGAAGTACCATTATTATTTATTTATTTTATCAAATTTATTTCTAAATAAGGTTATAAGCAAAGTTATCAGAAAACATCAAAATACTTCCTTCTGCTTCAATTATGACAATTTTGAAATTTGTATAACAAAAGCAGATTTAAATTATTTAATAATAAATAATGGCACGATACATGATAAATATTGTTATTTATTTCATTATTCACTTCTATGCCAAAATGTATTTAACATAAGTTAAATTTTTGCCTATATATATATATATATATTATATATATATTACAGATAGATTCCTAAGAACATATATATATTTATATCTATAGATATAGGATAGTATTTCATTTCTATAGTTGAATTGTTACTTAGATGTTACTGGATTTTTATTATATATATAAATAGTTTAGATTTAGTAAATAATTAAATATATATAATTATATAATGTATATATAGTATCATTACTTATATATATATTATATATATAGGTAATATAGCTATATAATAATATAATATTATACATATATATTTTCTTATGTTCCTCTCTACCACTGTATAGATATTTAAATTGGAACATTTATATATATTTATTTCTATATATTTACTATATATATATATGTATAGTATAACTATAGGGCCTATTATATATAATAGTACTATATTACTTTACGATAATCACCAATTTCCTGCATGGTTTGCAAGAGTGGTGTTAGGTGGATATAATATTTTACAACTAATCACTACCTTACGAAGAGCAGAGTTCGTAGAAGGGGTTTTTTGGGCCCCTTGCCCCTTGCCACTTGCTCTACGGGAAGAGAATTCTGAAGATTTTTTTCATGCAATTTATGCTTTTTCGTCCTACACTCTTAGGTAGGTAATTAGTATTTTAATTTCTTAATTTCGGGGTCATATTTTGGAATTTGTGACGTGTAGAAAGTAATGAATGTGTGAAATTTTGACCATATCATCCCAAATTTCAAATGAAATTAATTTGAACTGATATAAAATTTATGTATGATATATATATATATATTATATTATATTCATATATTATATATATATATGTATATATATATAATATATATATATGGAGATATAGGATATTATATTATATATATTACATCATAAATATATTTATTTTTATTATTTCATCATTATATTGTAAGTAAAATTAAATTGTATATTTCATAATACTATATTATATTATATATATAATATCAACTGATAGAGATATATATAATATAGTTATTAATAGTATAACTTAATAATACTTATTCATATATTATATACTATACTATATATATTATATATATTTAATTATATTATATATATATAATATATATATATATATATTATATATAGTATATATAATATATATATACTATTCCTCTTCTGCTAGTTGGAGGTTAAAATCAAGCCTACTGTATTTTCTCTTTATTATCGAACGAAAGACCCAGTTTGGATAACCATACCAACTCAGAAAAACTATATGATAAGCTCGAGCCATTAGTGAAAAATACAAAGATATAGACACATAGTATAACTAAAAAGAAAGAATGCATAAAAAATGAGTAGATTTCTTCTATGACCAAAACATATAGATACAAATAAAACTTTCTGGAGAAGGAACGTATGACTTTTATCTTGAGTCAACCGATAGGGCTATCAATCATGTGCCTCTTCGAGAAAAAATGAATCTTCACCTTAATGTAAATCCCAAAAAACCTATGCAGTATAATTCAATAATGTTAATAATCTTCTTGGAGTTGTAACTTGCATAAAATGATGCTCCTCTTTCGGGAAACAAATCGTAGCTATTAAAATGAAATACAAACATTACTATCGCTACAATAATAATAAAATGAAACATTTAATAAGGAGCTTTGGATTGTAAGCATGTTCAAATTACGTCTAATTTTTTAACTAATTATATATATATATATATATATATTATATATATATATATATAAATTAGAGTCTGTTATTGTATTATTTATATATATATATATATATTAATTATTATATATTATTATATATAATATATATATATATATATAAACTCTGTAGATATCAGGAAGCCAAAAGGAATTTATATTCCAG
>JABUQX010071325.1:42500-67648 GCA_015478945.1 Trachelipus rathkii | reverse complement strand
AAGGACTTAGTCTGGGGTCTAAGCCTTCCCAACGAAAAGTATAGATTTTCTTTCACTTAAACTTTATTTTAGATTATTTTCTTCTTATTTTATGTTATGGGCCTTACTGAAAGATATTTTCGTATATACTTTATTTAATTATTAAAATTATTTACAGTAAGCTTATAACTTTATACTATGCGTGCGTCGTATGCGCTATTGTTGACTATCTATTACCCTATTTCGCGGGCTAGAAATAATAATAAAACCAAAACCATTGACATGGGCAACTTTTTGAGGGGCAATTTGCCAACCGTTAACAACTTTACAATTATGGCATTTTGCGCCATATATTCGTAATTATTACGAAGTATTCACATCAAATATACAAAATTATTTTATAAACAAATTATTAATGAATCCAATTTGTTGCACGTGGTGACTTTTGGAGGGTGAATCTCCAAGTTTACTTGGAGATTCACACCTGAACACCCAGCCACTTCTAAAATACTTAATTTTAGAGGAATAGAGAAGATTAAGTGAAAATTCAAGTAGTAGAGGACTTAAATCTAACAAAATGACTATACCTAAAAAGTAATCAACATGTTACATGAAAGTTTCACCTTTATATCACTTATCACAAGAGTATACTGGCATTGGAATATATAAACTTTAGCACCAATAGAAATTTTTTTATAAATCATCTAACTCTTCACATTCATTATTTAACATAAAATATGGCTTTACATTTATTAAGTTTTCACATTGTACTTGATTATTCTTATTTATGTACACATTATTTCCAGATAACTTTACTATGGGATAGGGGCCATGATATATGGGTTCTAGTTTGTTTCTGCCATACTGCTGTTTTTTAACTAGTACAAATTTTGCATCTTGCAGACTATTTGGCACATATATTTTGGGGTTCTTTGGCAGTAAATTCTGGAGACAGAGGGAGTCCTAAGAATAATTTTAGTTTTTCAGCGTACGTTTTCATGGACAGGGGGAAGGAGGACTCCAGCTGGTCTATTAATGCTCCAGGGAGAGTTGGATTTTGGTCCATCATTAAGATGGCAGGGGTGATTCCTTTTGAGCTCAATGGGGCAGTGCGTGGACACAATAGCACAATGGGGAGAAGATCTAGCCAATAATACTTTACATCTTCCAACTCATCCGACAGCATGGCTCGCAAAGATCTCAACAATGTTCTATGGGAGTTTTCGATGAGGCCATTGCTTTGTGGGGTATAGGCGGAGGTAAAGTTATGCCGGGATCCTAACTCCTCACACACACTCTTGAATAAGTCCGACGTAAACTGCGTTCCTCTATCAGAAACGTAAGTTCCTACCACTCCAGCTATGGGTAGAAATTCTCCAGTAATTACCTCCACAATGGTAGGAGGTTTCTATGTTTTTAAAGGGAAAGCAAAGAGATAACGGGAGAACCTATCAATCAATGTTAAAAGGTACTTATAGCTTTTGCATTGAGGCATTTTAAGAATGTCAATATGAACTACTTGAAATTTGGCCGATACTGGCCTATAAGATTCATATGGAGGGCTTATTTTGCGAAAAGATTTAGATATCTCACATGCATCACAACTTTGCTACAAAATGTTTACATATACTTTGGCATATTTTTCCATACAAGGTGCTTTCTAAGGGATGGCAAAGTTTTCTTAACACCAAAATGCCCCAGAGAGTGAGAATAAGAAATAACAGGAAGAATAAATGATTCTGAAAGAAAGACACGTGGTGAAAGTGGATTAGATTCATCAACGACTATGAAAACCAAGTCATTCTGATAATAATAGGTCTTTTTGTAAATTTAAGACGTATTTTCTTGGTTATTATTGGTTGTACATCAGTTTATTGTGCTGCTTGCAGTTCTTTGCAGTCAATCTTTCACTGAAAAAGCTTAAATACTTCATTGGCGGAAATATTGAAAATTGATGCAAGAGCATAACTGTCATCCTCTATTGAAGAATTCTGCTGGGGTAGAAAATCTAGTGAAACCAAGACTTCATCACAGGATACTTCTGGGATGACTTCTGCTTCGGATATCTGATCTCCAAGTTGGAGAGAAGAGCTTATTGCTGAAACTATATTTACTTTTTCCGTAGAGATGGAAGGAGTGGAAAAATTCGATGGCCATTCATTGTTTCTTTGTGCTGGATTTCTACTCAGAAAATCTTCAATATTTTCTTTTGATTTAATATGATGCACCGTCAAATCATACTCAGACAAGAAAGTTAAGTATCGCTGGTCCCTTGCTAGCAAGTGATTAGCGTCAGTCTCTTTTTTTAAGCGACTATGTGACAGAAAGATTGTCACAAAACACATCTACCTTCCTTGCTTCGACTATGTGGAAACTTCTTAATTGTTTTAACCAAGGCAAGGAGTTCCTTGCTCTATATACTGTAGCTAATTTCAGTAGGATTCAAACGATAACTGTAAAATCCCAGGGGAACTGTTTTTTCATTTTCTGTAGAAACTATTACACCAACCAAGGCTGTCTGACTACCATAAGTGAAAACAGATATTTCAGCATTACTATTAGGAAAACCCAAAGGTATGGCATTTTTGAGGGCTAATTTGGTCAAATTAAAGGCTTCTTCTGCTTCAGGATTCCATTTTACTCTGCGTTGAGAGTATGTCATACCTTTGAGAAAAGAAAGAAGGAGATAAATAATTTCAGAAATACCAGGAAGAGAAGAGCGAAACTAATTTTGACTACCTATGAAAGAACGCAGATCTTTGATAGTCTTGGGTTTTGGGATATTCATAATAGTAGTGGTTTTATCCTCATTTGGGAGCATGGAACTTTCGGACACATCAAAACCTAAATATGTAACCTGAGATTGTCCAATTTGGCACTTATCAGCACTAAGTCTCAAATTAAAAGCTTTTAACCTGTCCAATACCATTTCTAAAATCTTTATGTGTTCATCATGAGTGGGAGTGGCGATGAGGATATCATCTATATATATATAAAAAAATGTTAGGGATTTTAGAAAGAATTAAAGACCTGTATTTTGTAAAACTAGTGGGACTGGAATGGAAACCTTCTACAATACTATTATATGAGAAACTGCCAAAAGGAGTATTTATAGTTAAGAACTTTCGACAATCAGGGTGAACTTTAAGGTTATAAAATGCCTTTTTTAAGTCTAAAACAGAAAATACTTTACACCCGTGAAGTAAGTTCGTAAAGTCATTTAAGTTAGGGAGACTGAAATTGTCTCGAACAGCTCGTTTGTTCAGTAATCCTCAAATCGGCTACTATTTCGGACTCCACCACTATGTTGTTAGAAAGTACCGAAATCGGGAAATCCCCAATAGGTTGCAGTGCGAGGGAGAAAGTACCCCAGCATTTACTAACCTGCCTATCTCTTCTTTGGCTTTATCATATAAACTAGTAGAGATTCTGCGACTTTTAATGTTTATTGGACCCGTAACTTTAAATTTATAAGGAATTAATTCATTTAAGAAATTTTGTTCAGCGGGGGAAAGAGGAAATTTTGTAAAGCCTATTTCACTTGTATTAAAAATCACTTTCTTATTAATATCACTTTTATCATAACTTATTTCATTTCTATTTTTATTACACTTGTAGAGGCATTGTCCTGATAGCTACCCCCAGGGATACTATTATTTAATTTATTATCTTCACATAACATTTTCAAAATTTTATATAAATCATCAAACAACATTTTATATTCACCTAATAGAGAAGTATAAAGGAAGGCGCGGAAGGGAGTTTAGGAGAAAGAGTTAAATTTATAAATTAAAATCATTTTGTTATGGTTGTGCTTCAGAGTCATTTCCTTGAATGACTTCACAAGAAAGACCAGTTGTGGCATCAATTATAATATTTTAGCTAAAATCTAGGTTAAATTTATATTTAGTAAAAAAATCTATCCCTAAAATATTATCAATTACATCAGCTATAAAAAGTTATGTTCGCAATACATTTTTAGCAGGAAATTTAATTTTTTAGTTATACAATCATAAATGTTAATCTGACTTCCATTAGCAGCTGTAAGAAAGCCAATAGGATCTTTCCTTTGTTCTGCAGAAGCCTTTAAAATAGAAAATGAACTCCCTGTATCTAGCAAAAATAATTGCTTTGAATTAGCATCATATATACGAAGGAGACAATTATTTGCAAAATTTTTACATTCGTTTACATTTAAAACTTTGGAAAGCACTGATTCATTGCAAGAATCTGCATTTTCAACTCACATCGCAGTATTTTGGCTTGCAACTAAAGATTCCAGCCCAATAACTGCACTGTTCGCTACCTTGATAATGCATATCCTTACCCTTAACACTATTATCAGAGGAAATCAAATTTTTCCTATACAAGATTCATTTTCACTCAACTGAGAAGCTCTCTCGCTTAAAACAGATTGTTTTACGCCATTAGTAGCATTTTCACTTGAATGAACATGAACCTGGATATTATTTTTATTAGCATGCAAAATTGTATCAACATTTTTACCTATACTGTTGTAATTATTATTCAAATTTGGTTGGGGGTAGCTTTCCTCCCTAAGACTTTCTATATTGTTAAAACTACTTTTGTACTTACAAATTTTACGAGTTACCACTGGATTAAAACGCACTTTCTTTATACAGGGGCGTAACTCCACCCCTATACTTAGTTTCCCTGGCGATGGTAGGGAAGCATGTCCAGCATTTTTTTGTGATGGCGCTTGTGCCAACAAATGAGCCATTTTGCAAGTGCCTCCTTTGCACCTGCTAGCCATTTCACGGAATGTGAAATGGTAGTAGCAAAGGAGTCCATCTTTTCTAAATCCTGAAGGTGATCGACGACGGTTAGTACGACTTCTGTCCCAGCCAGGAGAGCAACCTCTGTCCCAACCATTATCATTACGAGACATCCGTAGATCTAATTGATTTACTTGATATGTGAGGGCCTTCAACTTCTGGAACATCTCACTTAGTCGATTGTTTATTTTGGGCCAAATCATTGTGTGAAATGTGGTCTTCTTTCCTAGGTTGGGGATCACTTTCCCCTGGTAGGGATGAATGGAGTCACAGCATGACGAATAATCTGATAGGATTTTGATTTAGACGTTGGGATTCCATGAAACATGTCCAGCTGCTCGCCAATTTGATGAATACTCCGCATCCCCTTTCAAATACCGTTAATAACCGTACCAGGATCCTCAGGTTTAGAACACGGAAGAAACATCTGTTCATAAGTTTTCATTTTGATTAGAAGCCATTGTGATAACTGCGGAATTCCTTAATGATGCTTATTCTGTTAAGATATGCTGTGAGCTTTTCACCAGGTTTAAGTTCTTCTGGCGAAAATAAATTTTCAGCTTTCTCTTTATCCGATGGAGCATAAGTTTCAGTTACAAGGCGAACCAATTCTTCATATGTTTGGTCGTTGATAGGATAGCTTATTCTTGAAGTTATAGCCGAAGGTAAGAGAGGACCGAGAAGTTGAACTTTTTCGATATTATCCGTAACAAAATACAGGCTAAATAGAAATTCCACTCTATCTAACCACTTTCCCACATCCCTTGTTTCAAACCGAGGAATATCCTGCACAGAGAGTACTTTCCTAGTTCTTCGATGTGGTTCGGGTGATGGGGTGCGAGAACGATCACTCTCAACCGATAGGTTATTAGAGCTGTGACCGTCGTTCCTATTTAGATTTTCATTTTGTCCATCATTTTCATTTATTTCAACATCTACTTGATGTATAGAAATTCCAGACGGTGGATTATTTAAATTTTGAGCACCAGACCTGCTTCTAGTCGAAGTCATCGTTGTAATTCACAAAAAGTTTTTTTACTTAAAAACTTTATTTCACTGTTTTATTAGTTATTTTGTCGTAAAAGCACTTGACTCACTTTAACTACACAATTACCCAAGTAGGCTAATTTTGTAAAATTGTTAAAAAAAAAATTTATTAAAACCATTTATTTATAAAAAATAGGCCTGTTGCCATAATAATAGTTGTAGCTTACTTATATAGGCCCTAAGAGAGGACAGATAGTTCAGTAGGCTAGGCTCTTAAACTAGTACGGCCTTGTTTAACTTAAAACTTTTTTCTTTATTTTATTTTTTTCACTTTTATATTTGTAGATTTTTTTCTTGCTTTATTATTTATGAATGCACTAAAAACTATAGTCTTTTTATTTTTATTGTTGAACGCATTTACGTGCGTGAGTAGCCTAGGCCTATACTGGCTTATTTTTCCAAAGTTATTAATTTCACTGAAATTTTACTTTTTTAATTTTTTTATATATAGTAAATTCAAAATTGGTAATTTATATTTTATTTCTTTATTGTAATGTTTTTTATTTGTTTGTTTTCGTCACTCTGGGACAATCACCAACGTGGAAGGACTTAGTCTGGGGTCTAAGCCTTCCCAACGAAAAGTATAGATTTTCTTTCACTTAAACTTTATTTTAGATTATTTTCTTCTTATTTTATGTTATGGGCCTTACTGAAAGATATTTTCGTATATACTTTATTTAATTATTAAAATTATTTACAGTAAGCTTATAACTTTATACTATGCGTGCGTCGTATGCGCTATTGTTGACTATCTATTACCCTATTTCGCGGGCTAGAAATAATAATAAAACAAAAACCATTACATGGGCAACTTTTTGAGGTGGCTAATTGCCAAACCGCTAACAACTACAATTATGGCATTTTGCGCCATATATTCGTAATTATTACGAAGTATTCCATCAAATATACAAAAATATTTTATAAAAAAAATATTAAATAAATAAATTTTGTATATATATATATATATATATATATATATATATATATAATATATATATATATATATATATATATATATATATATATATATATATATATATATATATATATATATATATATATATATATATATATATATATATATATTTATACGAGTTGTTTTGTGTATTTGTATGTGCCTTTCGCTACTATTGATTTATATCAGTGGTAGCAAAGGGTAGTTCACTCGGCTCTGGTGGTGTGTGAAGTTGGGGTGTCGTGAGTAGCAGCTTGTTGATCGGTTGGTAATTCAGTGTGTCTATTTGGAAAAAATGGGAAAAGATGGTGATGGTAGTGGTACTGGTGGTGAAAAGAAAGTGGAAGTGGTTGTAGAAAAAAGGGTGCGTAGAGCATGTCCTGAGTTTAAAGGTGATTTGAATGTAGACGAGTATGATTTGTGGAAAAGTAAAGTTGTGGTTTAATTTTTGCGGTGAGGAGTTTGAGCAACCTGCAGGTGAAATTTTGTTTAGTTTGGAAGCAAAGGCTTATGAGTGTGTATGGATGGTAGACTGGGAGTCATTAGGTAAAAAGGAAGCCGTGGATGAAATATTACGGAGGTTGGATGAAAGATATGCAAAAGAGAAGCAAAGGGACAGGTATGATAAGTTATGTGAGTATTTCTATATTAAAAGAAAACATGGTGAATCAATGAGGGAATATGTGAATAGATATGAGGTGATTGAGAGAAAATGTAAGATTGTTGGTAAGGTGAATTTAGGTGAAGATATGAAATGTGTGCATCTATTGGAAGGAGCAGATGTGAGTGACAGTCAAAGACAAATGGTGTTGGCTTATTGTGGCAAAGAGGAGTGGGTTTATTGTACCTTTCAAGATGCTTTGATAAATATATGTGAGGGTTTTGGTAAGAAAGGAGATAACCGTAGTGTTGCAAATGAAGTTGGTGAGAGTAGTTGGTATTCTAGTAACAGGACGTCAATGAATGGGCCCAGAAGTAAGGAGTGGTTTTGTGGTCAATTGTTGAATGTGAGAAATAAGGAGGGTAAGGTGAGTGAGTGTGGGTAAGGTGAGTGAGTGTAACATATGTAGGTCTAAATACCACTATGCTTATAAGTGTCCATCAAGGGGTGGAGGTGTATATTGTGGTAAAGATAGTGGTAGAGGTTATGGTAGTGTTGATGTTGGTGTAGGTAGAGGACAACAAGGAAGTATTCATAGTAACAATTGTGTGGACAGTAGTAAAACAGGTGGCGGTAATAATGTTGTTGATGAAAGGAGGATTTTCTATGGTAAAGGAGTCGTGAGAAGTAGTGAGGAGAGTGGATTGAAGAGAAAGAGATGTGATTTGTGTAGATCGGACAATCATTTGTGGAGAGATAAGGATGTTTATGGTGATTATGGTGAGTTGTGTTAAGGAGAAGGGAGTTACATGTGGTGTATACAAAGTAGAAGTAGAAAGTAATATAGTAAGTAGTAGAAGTAGTAGGGGTAAACAAGTAGTAAAGCCAAAACAAGTACAAGTAAAAGTAAGTGATGGTCATAGGTATGGTGGAATGGGAAGAGGTAAGAGTATTTATAAGAGTAGTGGTGATGAGAATCACGATAGTATGTGTGCGATCTTGGGTAGAAATCCTTTTATGGGTAGTAGTGATACGGATACTGAACAGTGTTTGTGTCCTACGATGTTAGAGTTAGAAGGGAATGATGAAGAACAAAGGAAGAACAAGAGTATGGGAGAAAGTGGTGAAAAAGTAGTGGTTCCGTTAAGGGTGTGGACAAGTGATGAGGAAGATGAGGAAAAGAAGACTGTGAAGAAAGACAAAAGTGTCAATGTTAGTGTGAGTAATGAAGATGTAAAAGTAGACGAAGAGAGTGAAGCGAGTGTTGTAGATGGAGAAGTGAAGTGTAGTGATTCAGTAGTAGTGAAACAGTGTACAGGAGTAAGTGTAGAAAAAGGTGGAGTGAGAGCAAAAGTAAAGAAAGTAAAAGTGGCAAAGAAAAGTAAGAAAGTTGAGCGTAGTGCTAAAGTAAAAGAGTGGATGAGACGTAGAAAGGGTGAGAGATATAGTGCTTGGATGGAGAGAGTTGAAGAGTATTTGTCTAGTGATGGGAGTGAAGGGGAAGAGTTAGAAAGTGGTAGGAGTTTATTGATGAGGTATGGTTATTATAGGGATTCAGACTTGTCTGATCCAGAGTGAAGTAGGGTATGTGAGTTGTGAGTAGTGAGTAGTGATTTGTACGAGTAGTGTAGTAGTAGTAGTAATGTAGTAATAGTAAGAAAGTAAGTAAGAAGAGAGTATGGATCGTGACTTGAAGTAATAGTAGAGTAGAGGTAGTGAATAGTGATTAGTATGTGGGTAAGAGGTACTAATTGTAGGTGCAGTGGTTATGGTGGTTGTGTGTTGTGATATGTTTAGTATGTGGGTAAGAGGTTTTAATTGTAGGTGCAGTGGTTGTGGTGGTTGTGTGTTGTGATATGGTTTTGCTAAGGTGCAGTGTAAAGTGTATGTTTTGGACAAATAAAAGGTGGGGAGAGAAGAGTATAAGATTGATAAGTTTTGTGTTTGTTTCTCTTCTTAGGTTTGTTTGTCATGAGAGGGAGAAGTGAGAGATGTCCTTTGTTTCCTTTTCCTTTCCTGGGTATGAAGAAGAAGAAGAGAAATAGATGGAATGATGTGGACTAGTTACCGTGTTGACCAAGTCGACACTAGGAGCAAACCCTGTGTTCCCTTGTTTATCCGTTTATTATATTATATTTTATATTTTACAGTGATTAAAGTTATAGTAATACAGTAATGTAAAGAGCAGTACTTTTGTGTTTCTTGTGTTAATGTATAGTGGAAATAAAGTAGTAATTTGTGTGGAGTAGTTTGTGGTTGCCGTAAATAGACTTGTACTTCTAGAAGGGGTAACATACTCGTAATATTGGTTCAGTTGATCAGGTGCACCTGTGGTACTGTCAAGAACAAGTACTGGAGTGGTTACCTTATGACAGAAGTTTGTTACGAACACAATTGGTTTCCATTCATAAGCGTACCACCAACACCTTATATCACTAACACTTGCCACAAAGCCTCCCTATTAATCCTGTCATACGCATGTTGCAATTCCATAAAACCTAAATACAATTTATTTTCTTCTTCTCTCTTTTTTTCTCAATCATTTGTTCCTATGTAAAAATATGATCCACACATCTTCTACCACTTTCAAATGCACCTTGTTCTTCAACAATCAGTGCTTCATTCACTTGACGTATCCTTCAAATCAAAATACAACCATATATCTTCCCTTCAACACTCAATAAACTAATTCCCCTATTGTTCCTACAGTTCCCCTTATCCCCTATTGTTCCTACAGTTCCCCTTATCTCCCCTTACCCTTATATAAGGGTACTATTACTGCTCTTCTCCAATCTCTCGGAATTATACCCTCCATAAACGCCTTTATTACACAACTTCCAAATCCATTCAGTTACCATCTCACCTCCATTCTTGATCACCTCACCAGTAATTCAATATATGCCTGCATATTCACCATTCTTCAACTTTCTCACCCTACTCATTACCTCATCCCTACTAATTACCTCATCACCATAATACCTATTTCATCTTCTTGCGAAATCAGACCCACATACATTCACTATCACCTCTTCATTGCTGCCAATGTTATGCAGATTTTCGAAGTGTTCCCTCCACACTCTTCTCACATCCATTTCATCAGTACATATTATACCATCCCTATTTCATTATTCTAAGCAAGTTCCCTTACTCTCAATATTAACTTCGCTCTTCCTTCCAGAAAAGCTTCTTATTCCCTTGTAAGTCCCATTCATCCTTCTTCCAAACTGTTCCATTTACCTCTTCTTTTATCCTACGTATGCACCTTTTAGTATTTCTTTTCTCCTCCTTATATAATTCCAGGCATCTTTCTTTTGAGACTTCATTTGCTTTTGCTTAGTACATTCAACCACGCTTCTTTTACATTTAAATCACTTTGCATGACCTTCTTCATTCACCATTCATGATTAAAAACATTTTCTTACTTCCTTACTTTAGCACATCCACATACTTCTCTTGCACTACAACAATTGCTTCCTTCATTTGCCCACAGATTTGTCCACAAAAGAATTAATTAAAAGAAATAAAGAGACCAATAATATCATAACCGTAATAACTAAAGATATACGATTATGTCCGAGAAACAAGGTGGAAGAGTTTGCGTTGATAAGTTAGGACATAGTAATTGCTTCCTGTACGTGTGTTCCGGTTATGGTTACCACATATAGTCCGCTTATAGAAAAAGATTCGTTATTATTATTTACACCAAACACAAATAATCAATGTATAATCGATGAAGCAGTTATTCCATATACGAGAGACCCCAGTGTTGATATATACTGTTTCAATCCCTTTGAAAATGCAAGTATTAACTTACACACCATACCTCTCTTTCACAGAAATCAATTCACCTTCCTACCTTCTCATTTTCTCCTGACACCCCAAAAACCACCTGTTATACCATCCCTTTTTTGAACACCTATCCAACCATTCAGGTCCCCCAAAACTATCAATCTGAAAGCTCCTACTCACCCCATCCAGAACATCATTCAGATTATCCCAAAAAATCATACTCTCTTCAACGTTTCCCTCAGATGAACCATACGTCACAACCACACATACCTTGACCTTTTCAAACTTAAATTTAACCATTAGAATTCTAGGACTCACACACACAAAGTCTACCATAGCTTTGAACCACAGGTCACTCATCAAAATTGCAACTCCTTCTCTCCCCTCTCATTCCTTTCCACACCAGGACCCACCACACACATTTCACACCACAACCATTTTCACCGTTCCTTTCATCTTGTTTCAGTTCACAGCGAGCAAATCAAATTTTGCCCTTTCTAAAATACATTCATCACCTCTCTCCTCAACATTTATTCCTTGACATTTAGTGTACCCAGTACCCATACGATTCAATTACAATTTTCGCAGAAAGAATTGGAAGCCGTTTACGGCGATCACGACTATCTCCGAGGCATGCTTAGCATTCCTGGCAAAAAATAGATGGTAGTAGGCAGCCAACCCAAATACCACCGTCCTTTATTCGCCTTCTACGACACGCAGGATATACGTTGGGGCAAATTCTTTCTCCCCCACACATAGGATATGAGAAGTAGGGATGTCTGTAAAGTGTTATCTTGAAAAGAGGGGTGTGTACTTTTAAGTATGTGTCATATGATATGTATGGATAAATGTGTGGTTTCAGTAATAATATATATATATATATATAATATATAATATAATACTATATATATATTATATATATATATATATATATATATATATATATATATATATATATATATATATATATATATATATATATAATGAAATGATAGTGGTGCGTGGAATCTATTTTTTATTCTTAGGGGTGCGCCAGTAAAAAAGACTGGGAAATACTGATTTAGGTAACCCAACACAATCAATCTGAAGCTCCTACTCATCTCATCTAAAACATCATTCAGATTATCCAGAAAATCGCATCTTTCAACATTACCCCTTAGAATGAACTATGTGTCAAAACACCATACTAAGCTTTTCAAACTTAAATTTAACCATTAGGATTCTAGTAGTACTCACACACACAAAGTCTACCATAGCTCTGTACCACAAATCACTCATCAGAAATGCAACTTCTTCTCTCCCCCTCTCATTCCTTTCCACACCGGCACACACACATTTCATACCACACCACTTCTTTCACCTTTGTTTCAATCACAGCGAGCAAATCAAAATTGCCCTTTCTAAATACATCCATCACCTCTCTCCAACATTTATTCTGCTGACATTCCATGTACCCATACGATTCATACATTTTCGCTGAAAGATAGAAGGCCGCCTACGGCAATCACAACCTTCTCCGAGGCATGCATTAGCATTCCTGGCGAAAGATAAGTGGTAGTGGACAGCCAACCAAACTACCACCGTCCCTTTGTCACCTTCTACGACACACAGGACATACGATAGTGGGCAATTCTTTCTCCCACCCACTCACACACACTTACATATATATATATATATATATATATATATATATATAATATATATATAATATATATATATATATTACTATATTATATATATATATATATATATATAATATATATATATATATATATCATTTATATGCAATTATAGGAATATATTATATAATATACTGCAATTTTATTTGTATAATATATATATAAAAAAATATTTTATTATATATTAATATATATTATATATATATATATAATATATATATATATATATATATATATATATATATATATATATATATATATATATATATATATATATATATATATATATATAAAATTTCACATACACTTAAATTCAATTGAACAACTCTAATAGTAACCAACAACCAACTCAACAAATGCCAAGTCACAGAGAATGTACGCAATATTTACTCTTAAACATATTCAAAGATGTGCTATCTCAGGTTTATTGTAGAGAACATGGGTAGCTTAGCAAATGTTGCTCTATGTCCCCTCAAAAGTATGCACAAAAAATGAGGGAATGTTAGGAGAGAAAGAATTGAAGAGAGAAAGAGCAACAACATGTAGTAAGACTAGTCCCACAAGCTCTCTTTAAATAAGAGAGTATTAACTACTACCAGGAGAGCAGCGTCTACTGAAATAGCAATTTGGCGGTATGTAATCTGACACTGGCGTTCAAAAGTGTCAATAAGAATAGATGAATTGATGGCATGAAAGTTCTTATACCCTATTATAATTTGTTACATGGGTTAACCTTATATGTAAATATGAAACCTCCCCTCCTAAAGGGGATGAACGACGATCATATGTAGAGCAACCAACTTAGATACTGCAAATAAAGATCTGGTGCAGCATTAGAGTACATAAGAAGGGGAAACTTGAAGTGTGTTTTCAAATATTATGTTACAGATGTTTGGAAGATTAGGTTCGTGAAATGATGGAGAACATGGGAACAATTAGGACAGGCTAAATAAAGAAGTTTAGGTTTAAACGCAAAAACAAAACAAAGTAGGTAACGTGCACATTAAGAAGCACAAACTATGAAAATCAGGAGAGGAATGCTATCAAAAATTAACACCTAATAGAATGAAAATATTTTTCGTTCTCACAAAGTAATACATAGACTACCGTCAATTAATCCTATCACCAAAAAATTTTCAAACTATTTCAATTTGGTGAAACGGTATCAAGTAAACCACATAAAAGTATAATGCAAATATATATTTATATTTCCCAGAATATTTAGTGAAATTACAACAACAAAAATTATTTAAAACCACACGCACAAAAAAGAAGGAAAAAAAAAAAAAAAAGTCAATTAAAAAAAAAACAATTAAAACCATAAAATAATAATATATGGCTTGCTAACCTTCATCTTAAGTACTCATTCTAACTAAGCAAAATCCTTCAAAAAAACAAATGTTAATATATAAATGCAATGTCATTAAAATAAACATGTAATGCTGTGGAATCAAAGGTTAATGTCAAATGAATAAATTTAACAAACAAACATCTACAAATCAGATGTCACAACAGATATGGTAAATTATAAAAATATTCTTTACAGATTCAAAAATTTAACATCCTCTTAAAATAGATAATAAAAACTCTTAACTTTCAATACTTGTAAAATGTTAAAAAGTTCAAAACAAACTTTTTTCAAAGAGAAAGCCATTTCATGGGTCGTGGCAAAAATATTACTTTTTAACAATTATAGTTATATGTAAAATATTACAAGTTTATAAAACAGCACAAAATTTAAATTACATTGCAAAGAAGAATTAACCACTAAATCTATAATAATAATAATAATAATAATAATAATAATAATAATAATAATTAAACATAAAAAATAATAATAATAATAATATAATAATAATAATAATAATAATAATAATAATAATAATAATACCTTAATAATAATAATATAATAATAATAATAATAATACCTTAATAATAATAATAATAATAATAATAATAAAAATAATAATAATAATACCTTAATATTAAATGCCGAGGGCATGTTCCGATGGCAAATATATGAGATGATATTAAAACAATGAGAGTTGTTGTTGATTCAACATGGAGGTCATAAGTAATATTTGATAATGGCACATCAACAATAATTTCAACCAATGATGTAGCAAACTGCTCTACAAGAACCGAGTTATCTTCTTTTGTTTTACCTATATATATATATATATTATATAATATATATATAATATATTTTATTATTTTATATAATAATATATATATATATATATATATATATATATATATATATATTATATATATATATATATATATTATATATATATATATATATATTATATATATATATAAATAATAATATATATATATATATATATATATTATATATATATATATATATATAAATATATATATATCAATTATATATATATATATATAATATATATATATATATATATATATATATATATATATATATTAATAATATATATATTATATATACTATATATTATATATATATTATATATATATATATATATATATACTATATATTTCTTCTTCATCTTCCTCTCTATTTACCAAAGATTGGGAGAAAGGTGCGTTACATGCATCAGAAAAGAAAGCAGTAGAAAGAACATGACAAAAGTCGAAAGAAAGCCCAGCCTTACCACCCCTCTGCTACCATTAATTAGTGAGAACTCATCGAAGTCAAAAAATCCACCTAGAGCTTCATGCGACAGCGATGGACCAGCCACTATCGGTCAGATCGTCCAATGTAAGGGTTTCAATCCCTATGGCCAGATGGGCCACAAACACAATACCCACCTCACAATCCCCCGCCATTGCATCCTGGTTATACACCTTTCTTCTCGCCTCTGACCAACTCAATTTCTCTCCCTCAAACATTCGTTTACTGAACTCAATCTATTTTTCTTCGATCTCCCAGCCGGTCGCGGTTCCCAACACACTCGCCATTATACATCCGCTTAACCAAACCGACTATCATTCATTCCTTTCCATATGACCTAAACATCTCTCAACAACTTTCATTTATTCTCTCTATATTTTACCCCTTTCTCACACCATGCATACAACTCTCTAAATACGTTCATTCCTCATTTACCAATTTTTCTCACATAGCATGGCCCTTAGATTGTCCATCTGAACCCATTACTTTGGATCTACACTTCTTTTTCCAGACCATAGTCTCACTACTATACAATAACACAGGTAACAACATACCCCTCATGCAAGACTCAAGCGCACTCAAGACTTAGTCCCTTTTACATTCACCAACGATTTAATTGCCACCAGCCACCTTCTGCCATTCACAACTTCTACTACACCTGCATCATCCGTTCCTTCTCATCCAAACACATACCCTAAATATTTAAACTCAGACACTTTTGCCACCTGCTTCCCAGCTGCTCACATCTAACATAACTTCACACTGAGGACTGTCCTCACTCACAACCATAACCTTACTCTTATTCTACGTTTACTTTCGAAACCCCTCCTTTTACATAACCCTGCCAAATCTCTCCACCGAATCCTCTCAAAACTCTCTTCAGACTCGCCAACACAGAACCAGAATCATCCGCCATACAAAGGTAAGAGCACCCTCACTCCCCTTCCATTCCCAGTTCATTATCTACACCATTTCCTGCCATCCCCACCCTCGAATTCTTCATAACCCCATCCATATACACATTGAATTAACCAAGGAGACATAACACAACCCTGTCTCACTCCACTATTAATCTAAACCAATCACATTACACATTTATTCTTAACACACGCTTCCATTATCGTCATACATAACTTTTGATTCCATTCAGAAGCCACCAACACGATATATCACTAATACCTGCCATCAAGCTTCCCTATTTAACTCTATCTTACGCCTGTTGTAAATCCATAAACCTAAATATATTTATTCTTCTTCTCCCTCATTTCTCTAAATCATATATATACTATATATATACATATATATATATATATATATATATATATATATTATATATATATAATATATATATATATATATATATATATATATATTATATATGGCTTTAGAATTTAGATATATCGAAATATATAAAAATAAGGATAATGCTATATATAACCCACAGGGGTAAGTAAAATCTCAAAACACCTTCAATTGAAGAATATGAGATGTTGAAGAGAGAGCGTTGTCACGATAAAGTGGTTTCTTCCCGGAGGCTGCTTAGCAGTCATCGGTGAGGCTAGCAGCCTCTGCCTCAGACGCCACAAGTATGATACAAATGTACAAATACATAGTAAAATTAGTAAGTAGAAGCCTACAAACAGCAGTCTGCAGGCTACAACCAACTGTAAATTGTAACGAAAACAATGATAAAAATAGAGAGAAAGGTAGTTCTGCTATTTAATATTTATAAATCATAATGGAATATTTGTTTAATTTCAAGTATCCTCATATTTGAAAAATGTAAAAAATACTGTTCAAAATATCATGTTAGCCTCTTTATATTTTTAAAAATACATTTACTGAAAAAAATGAATAAACTGAAAAAAATGAAAAAAAAACATGTTTTTTTCTTGAAAAAAACACGATTTTAAAAAATGGTTTTTTTCCCAACCCTACTGAGTCACATCCCCAAAAATCATTCCAACATTTTTTTCCAGCAAAACCACTCAACCACAACTGCTCTCACAAACACCATTCAACCAAAATAAATAGCTTCCATCTCAAGGCCCCCACACAAAACACACTTGTAGCAGCCAAAAGCCTTGGATTACAGTCCCAAACACAATCTAGATCCACAAAAATAGAACAATCAAACATCTCAGCTAATTTAAAGAAATGGTTACCCAACTTCCTATCAGGGAGAATAGCCCAAATACAGATAAACAACAAGAAATCACGTACAGTAAACATAAAAAATGGGGTACCTCAAGGAGCAATCCTATCCCCTACCTTATTTAATTTATTCACAGCCGACCTACCAGAACCACAAACACTCCACACAAATATAGAAACCTACGCAGATGACACATCACCATAACCACCACACACCAGAACCTAAACACAACGAATTCTTCTGAAGCTACAACAATAGTATTAACCAAAATTCAAAATGTGGCTAACTGAAGCAAAACAGAATGCCTGCATCACCTAACAAATCACACTAATCACAACTCGCCAACTGCTGCCAACTTGGCCCTACAAACCCCCAAATCTTTTTAAACAATAATAGCTATTCCAATAATACAAAACACCCAAAATTTTTGGAGTAACACTGGACACACACCTAACCTTCACAAAATATATATATATATATATATATTATATATATAATATATTATATATATATATATATATATATATATATATATATATATATTATATATACTATATATATATATATATATATATATATATATATATATATATATATATATATATATTATTATATATATATATATATATATAATAATATATAATATATATATATATTATATATATATATATATATATATATATATATATTTACAGGAATTTATTGTATAAAAATCTTTAAAAGAAATATAGAAAAACAAAAGCACATTTACTCTTAAGTATTGTAAAATAATACGTAGTAAAGTATTTATAAGAGTATCTTTTATGTAAAAATATAAATTTGTTCCAATACGCATTGTTGGAGCGAGAGCGAAAATATTTTTTATAGAGTAGTCAGTCGAGATAGCACTGAGCTGTGAGTGAGACGAGTTCGTTCTGAGCTCTCAGTGAGCAAGTTTGTCAAGAAGTCGAGTGAGAAAAGTAGTCCATCTAGTGAGTGTAATAATCCGTCTTATGTTTGTGAAACAAATATCTTATATTTCCAATCTCAAGTGATATTTTAATAATCCATTTATTCTCTTGCACTCGTGTCTGATATTTATTACGAAGTGTAAAAACAGTGTTTTATCCTAATCGTCAAGTGATTAATGATTTATCTTTTGTCCATATCTCATCCCTCACATAGAAGCGTGAGCTGTTCTATTCTTAATGCAAATCTTATAAACTGTAAACAAAGAGATTGTGTATGCAATCTGTGATTTTAAGAAAGTTAATCTATGAAATTTGTGTCTAGTATTTATGGAATATTTTATATAAACTCTGATTAAGAAGAAATATTTTGTAGAAATATTATATCTGAACTTTCTTATATTCGTTGTATTGTTTATATTAAGATAACTACTCTCAGGAAACTCCAGGTATCATTTATTACAATTTACTCTCTCTCTCTCTCCGACGACCATTTCTCATGAAATCTCACTCGCAAATGCTCACTTGTATTAAATTGAAATCTCGTTCTCATATTCCATTTCTGTAATATATTTATTGCATTTCATTTTTTAGAAGATTATAAATATTGACCAAATAATATTTATTTTAAGAATAAGAATCTGTCCAAGATTTATGTAATTATAAAAGGAAATATTTTATGATTCTCTATTATTTTATGCTGCAAATATCTGTCTATTAAACCTAGTATGATAAGTGAGGAAAATTTCCATTCTATTTATTATTTTATTGAATCCATGACAAATAAGTAAAAAAGTTAATTTGATTCGTGGTGTCATTTTAACCTCTGCTGTATTATTATTGAATCTCTGAAAGAAGTCTTCAATTCTTGTCTATCAAATCTCTTCATCCTGCATCTTCATAAGGATTCAATAAAATTATAAATAGAATGGAAATTTTCCTCACTTATCATACTAGGTTTAATAGACAGATATTTGCAGCATAAAATAATAGAGAATCATAAAATATTTCCTTTTATAATTACATAAATCTTGGACAGATTCTTATTCTTAAAATAAATATTATTTGGTCAATATTTATAATCTTCTAAAAAATGAAATGCAATAAATATATTACAGAAATGGAATATGAGAACGAGATTTCAATTTAATACAAGTGAGCATTTGCGAGTGAGATTTCATGAGAAATGGTCGTCGGAGAGAGAGAGAGAGTAAATTGTAATAAATGATACCTGGAGTTTCCTGAGAGTAGTTATCTTAATATAAACAATACAACGAATATAAGAAAGTTCAGATATAATATTTCTACAAAATATTTCTTCTTAATCAGAGTTTATATAAAATATTCCATAAATACTAGACACAAATTTCATAGATTAACTTTCTTAAAATCACAGATTACATACACAAATCTCTTCGTTTCACAGTTTATAAGATTTGCATTAAGAATAGAACAGCTCACGCTTCTATGTGAGGGATGAGATATGGACAAAAGATAAATCATTAATCACTTGACTATTAGGATAAGACACTGTTTTTACACTTCGTAATAATTAACAGACACGAGTGCAAGAGAATAAATGGATTTCTAAAATATCACTTGAGATTGGAAATATAAGATATTTATGGTTCACAAACATAAGACGGATTATTACACTCACTAGACGGACTACTTTTCTCATTTGACTTCTTGACAAACTTGCTCACTGAGAGCTCAGAACGAACTCGTCTCACTCACAGCTCAGTGCTATCTCGACTGACTACTCTATAGAAAATATTTACGCTCTCGCTCCAACAATGCGTATTGGAACAAATTTATATTTTTACATAAAAGGATACTCATATAAATACTCTACTACGTATTATTTTACAATACTTAAGAGTAATGTGCTTTTGTTTTTCTATATTTCTTTTAAAGAATTTTTATACAATAAATTTCCATATAAATATTATATAGATATATATAATATAATATATAATATATAAATATATATTATATATATTATATATATATATATATTATATATATATATATATATAATATACTATATATATAATATATAATAATATATATAATTATATATATATATAATATATTATATATATATATATATATAATTATTATATATATATATATATATATATATATATATATATATATATATATATTTTGTGAAGGTTAAGGTGTGTGTCCAGTGTTACTCCAAAAATTTGGGTGTTTTGTTTATTGGAATAGCTAATTGTTTTTAAAAAGATTTGGGGCTTTGTTAGGGCCAAGTTGGCAAGACTGTTTGATTAGTTGTGATAGAGATTTGTAGGTGATGCAGGCATTCTGTTGATGTCCAGTACAATTTTGAATTTTGGGTTTTATATTGGTTGAGTCAGAAAGAATGTTATATGATAATGTGTTTAGGCTTTTGGTGGTAGTGTATGGGTGATGTGTGATGCTGCGTAGTGTTTCTATATTGTAGTGGAGTGTTTGTGGTCTGGGTAGTCGGCTGTTGAATAAATAAATAACGGTAGGGGATAGGATTGCCTCCTTGATTACCCCATTTTTTATGTTTACTGTACGTGATTCTTGTTGTTTATCTGTATTTGGGCTATTATTCTCCCTGATAGGAAAGGTTGGGTAAACCATTTCTTTAAATTAGCTGAGATGTTTGATTGTTCTATTTTGTGGATTAGATTGTGTCTTGGGACTGTATCAAAGGCTTTTTTAATGTCGATGCTACAAGTAGTGTTTTGTGTGGGGGCCTGAGAGGAAGCTATTTATTATTGTTGAATGGTAATTTTTTGTGAGAGCAGTTTGTGGGTTGAGTGGGTTTTGCTGGAAAACCATGTTGGAATGTTTTTTGTTGGGATGTGACTTCAGTAGGGTTGGGAAAAAAACAATCATTTTTTAAAATCGTGTTTTTTTCAAGAGAAAAAAACTATGTTTTTTTTTTTTCACTTTTTTTCATTTTTTTTCAGTTTAATCGTATTTTAAAAAATAAAGGAGAATATACGTATTTCACTTGAGTATTTCATTTTTCAAATATGAGGATTTGAAAATTAAACAATATTCCATTATGATTATAAATATTAAATAGCAGAACTACTTTCTCTTATTTTTTATCAATTCGTTTTCCGTACAATTTACAGTTGGTGTAGCCTTGCAGATGCTGTTTGTAGGCTTTCTACTGACTTAAATTTACTGATGTATTTTACATTTGTACATATTGTGGGCGTACTGAGCAGCAGAGGCTGCTAGCCTCACGATGACTCCTAAAAGCAGGCCTCCATCCTCTCCCCTCCATCCCTCTCAGGAAGAGAAAAGAAACATTCATCTTGAACATATCAGGACCATACTATTACTCTTCAACATACTCATTATAATCTTTCGCAAAGTGAAGGAGGAGGTGTCCGAAGTTACACCCACTTATCCACACTGTAATAAAATTATAATTAGAACCAAGTAATTTTTATTTTTGAGTAATTATATAAGTCAGAGATGAGTATAATCCCTTCCATATCGTTAAGCCAAATAATATAACTACTTCTATTGATAAGTCAACGTATATATGTATCAAGACTATATGAGTCATATATTATCTATATTACATATAAATGCCCTAGTATATAATAGTCACATAGAGGTCTTTGAAGACCTTTATCCTGAGAAATATGACTTTCTACTTAATATTTCTTAATTGTTTTATTTATTTTTTTCTATTATGTGATAGGATATATTATATATAGTGAGTGTATTTCAATATTGTCCATATGCGTTAAACTAACTACTAGTTTTTGTAAAGTTGAGAAACTACCTTTTGATATTCGCTTATTAATTATCATTACTTATTATTAGAAGTGAGATAATCTTGTGGACAAGAAGTAGTGAAAAAGGAGTTAGAATCTTAACATATGGATGGTTGGTACACTAGGTTTTATGGATTTATCAAACAGCGTATGATAGATTAATAGATGGGAGCACAGTTACACTTATATAAGTCGTTCAATGGGTATTCAGGTTGATCCTAATGAGTATTTAGGTGTTAAGGTCTCCTTACAATGATGACACTAACGAGGTATAATCATATAGAAACAGGTAGAATATTATGACGATAGTGAATAAGCAGGTGTGTAAGAATATCACTGTTTAGAGTTATGCATCTATTTGTGATTTGAGTTCTGTAGCAACTAAGCGCAAATGTAGATCGACAAGTGAGACAGGTGTGTTAGTTCTGTCCTTTGGTTTTATTAATATTAGTCGCTATATGGATATGGGGTATTATGAAAGAATCAGAGTGTAGTATATAGGTATATGAATTGGAGCTAAGGGGATAAATGGTATGTTAGATAATGATGGAGAAATGGAGGGGAATGATGGCTAATGGTAGTGTACTTTAAATTTTACTAACCCTATTGTATATGCGGTTTAATATGATTTGAATTTTCATTTGTGGCGAGTCTGAAGTAAATTTAGGTTTCCGTATTTAGAAAAAGGATTGTATGTAGAGTAGATAGATTAGGCTATATATATAATATAGGAAGTATAGTAAAGAGGAGGGTTTGGATATAGTATAACTGTATTAAATAAGTGAAAAGTAGAGGTATATGGTTGGTTGAGTGTAAGGACATGATTACCTTACGTTAGTGTAATATTATGTTAGATGATGCAGCAGCTGGAGCAAGTGTCATGAGTTTAAATATTTAGGTATTTGTTGGATGAGAAGAACGGATGATGCAGAGCTGTAGTAGGTAAAGTTTAGTGAATATAGCAAGAAGGGGCTGTATGACAATATACTGAAAATTCAGTTAGTATTCATGAATGTATAAATAGGGTAACTTATAAGTCTTGTGGAGATGCGCATTTGAGTCTTCAGCTAATATAAGGGTATGTTGTACCTGTTGTTATGCTATATATTAATAGTGAAGTGATAGACTAATCGTGTATTTAGGAATATAGAAGTGTATAGATCTAATAAAGATCAATGTTTCATGATATTATATTAATATATATTGAGACAATTATACTATATTAATAATAGGGCTTACATGTATTAGGTGATCGTAGTAAAGAATTATGTTTAAAATGAGTAGTATATAGGTATATTATACATTGAATACGTTATATATAATTTAAGCAGTAGTATGTATAGGTGTGATAATAGATTAATAGAGTGAGTATGATATAGTATATTAAATTAGCATATAGTGAGAATAAATGAAAGTTATATTGAGCTGTTATTTAGCGTATATGAAATGGAGTATAATATATTATCTATAATATAAATTATATATTAATTGTGTGAGTATGCATATCGGTTGGTTAAGCGGTATGCTGGGAACTGGCGAGATTGTGTGTGTGTGTCTGTGTGTTGTGTAAATCGACCGGCTGGAGATCGAAGAAAAAGTAGATTTTGAAGGCCAGATAAAACGAATGTGTTGAAGGAGAGCAAATTGTGATTTTTGGATTAGGAGGCGAGAAGAAAGCCGTTGTATAAACAGATGAATCGTGCGTCGTGTGTCGGGCGAGTGTGATCGGGGGTATATGAGTTCGTGGCCCCACACTGCGGCCAAGGGATGAACCCCCTTACATTGACGATCTACCATAGTGAGCGTCCGTCGCAGTCCCATGAAGGTCTAGGGTGGATTTCTGACTGCGAATTGGCAGTTCTCCCATCTAATATAATGAGCGTACATTGTAGGGCGGGTTGTGTAGTGGAACATCTATCGAGGCTTTGACTTCGAGTTAAGCTATATGACATAGAATCTTATCAATAAACTGCTTCGTTTCATGATAGCTCATTCAACGCACCTTACTCCCATTCTGCGAATAATGTGAGAGAATATGTGATAGAAAGCAGAAGCATATCGAGTATTTTATTAGAAAATTAAAATATAGGTATTAAAAAAAATAAAAAATAAAATACTATAAATATAATGAATAAAAAATACTAAGAAAAATAATATCGTTTCATACGTCTAAATAATTATACCTTTCTAAGTTTTTCTTCTTACTCTCCTTGCCCCTATTTTTCAAATTTGTATTTAATACAATAGAGAAATATATAAAATCACATTATTACTTCATTCACTCCTTCCTTAAAAATTTAACTGTCAACGCATAATATAAGTATATATCATACAAGTTAGATGAGAATAGTAATGTAAGACGAATAGAAATAAGAAAATTTTACAATAATAAACTAAGAAGCGAAGAAAACGATCATGAAGCTAAAGGTGAAAAAATATATATATTAAGTATAGTACGTGGTAAAGGGATGAATAAAGTATATTCATATGAACTTATTTGGAATAATTTATAGTAGTTTATATACTAGGTATAAATATAAACTAATATTGAGTAAGTTTGAAGCGTTTGAATTTTATAGTTAGAATTTCTATAGTTACGAAGAAATTAGAAAGTTCTTCTCAGACGATATAGAAAACAATGTAGATAAGTTATCTTACAGTATTTTATTATATATCAGTTCTTTATTAATTATTAAATTATTTATTATAATATATTATAATATATATTATTAATTATTATTTAT
>JABUQX010071325.1:32500-37500 GCA_015478945.1 Trachelipus rathkii | reverse complement strand
TATATATATTATATATACTAAAATAATATATAAATATAATATATATAATATATACTATAATAAAGATATACATATTTAAAATAAAAAATACCAAAAAGTTTTGCTTCTCCTCAAGTCAGAAAAGCTGCAGTTTGGTTTCTTTTTTTTTTTTTTTTTTTTTTTTTTTTTTTTTTTTTTTTTGGCCGTTTTCCTAAAATCCGAAAAAAAGGGTTGTTTCCCACACAAAAACAGAGCTAATGAAGCAAAGCATCTCTGGGGTAATGAAAACAAAATCTAAAGATTTTAAGAGGAAAGAGAAGATGCAGAGAGTTCGCCCAGAAAAGAAGATCAAAAAAGAAAAGAAACAAAATTAACAGAAAAAGAAACAGAAACAGAACGAGAGAACAAAATAAAAAAAAGAAAAAAAAACACCAAAAAACACCAAGAACAAAAAAACCGCCCGCCCCGCCCCACCGCCCACCGAGCACCCCAAACACACCCCACACACCAAACATACCCCACACCTCAAACCACACACAGAGAAAAACCCCCACACACACACCACCACCCCCCCACCCCCACCCAACCACCCCCACACACACACCCCACACCACCCAACCCGCACCAGCCCACCCACCCCCCCCGAAGCCCGAGCACCCCCCGCCCCCCGACCCAGCCCACACCCCGCCCCCGCCGACCCCCCACCCAACCCCACACCACCCCACCCCACACCACACCACACCACAGCAAAATAAAAATAGAAAAAAACATAGAAACCAAAAAAAGAACTAAACTAACTAATCTACATGTATGTTATAACACCCTTATGAATAAGCCAAAAAAAAAGAAAAAACACAAAAGAAAAAAAAAAAACAAAAAACAAATAAGAAACAAAAAAACCACAAAAAAGGGTAGCAGAAAGAAAGAAGCAAAAAAAACCACAAAAAGCACACAACAAAATAAAAAAAAAAGAAAACAATAAAAAAAACAAAAGACAAAAAAACAAAAAAAAAAAGGAACAAAAAAACTAAAAATAAGAAGAGAAAAGAAAGCGAAAATAAGAAACCAAGAAAACAAAAAGAGAAAACAAAAAAAAAAAAGACAAAAAAGTCAAGTGCCAAAACAAAAACAGGCCACCACAGAAAAAAAGAACAAGAAAACCCAAGACAAAAAACAAAAACGAAACAGACCAGGAACACAACAGCAAGAACAAAATCAATCATACAAAGGAATATTTAAAAAAAAAATACAAAAAGAAAAGAAAAACACCGCAGAAATTCAGGCTTCCAATAATGCCACCACAACAAAGGCAAAAATACGGCCATAATGCCCTGCTACAACTGTAAATGAAAATTACAACGAACAAATCAATCGACACATCCGTGTTTAAAAACACTATTTAAGCTAAGTCATAATAAATACATCCTATCTTAATCACAAAGCTTAAAACAAAATCTCATACAACAACAAGTCATCGCAATCTGACATCATCAGACGATAGTACGATAGTGAGAAACAGAAGAAAAAAAAGAGAAAGAAGAATAAAAACAATAAAGAAAACAATTAAAAAACAGTAGAACGGGCGTTTTTCTAGAAAAGATAACAAATGAAGAAAAATAAAAAACGGTACAACAAACGATAAAAACACACACAACATAAAGAAACAAAAGATGCCAACTACTCACCCAAAAAAATAACAAAACAGACCACAACCACAAGCAAACAAAACAAAAAAGAAAAAAAAAGTTACAACAACGGACACCAAAGAACCACCAAAGAAAAAAAGAAAAAACCACAGAAAAAAACACAAAACAAAAACAAAACACGATAAATAAAACAAACCAAGAAACAAAAACGAAATTAGCAAAACCAAAAAAAGCACAGAACAAAACACTACTTGGTTACACGCCTTATGAATTTACAAGTAAAATAGACGAAAAGAACCACATACAGAGAAAAAAACAAACCAAAAAGGCAGCAAAACGAAACAAACCAGCACCGACAAAAAAGAACCAATGACAAAAACAACAAAGCAAAACGACAACCAACAAAAAAAGAAAAAACAACGCAATTCAGTAAGAAATATTTATTAGCAAGTAAATAAGAAGTACCCGATGAAAAAACCAGACAGAACCAAACAAAGAAGTAGAAGATAAAGAACCATTCAATAACAACGTAGGACAGAAGACCGAAAAAACAAGAAACCAAACAGCATAGCGAATAAACACCCGAAGCAGATGACCAAAACAGCACATACCACCAACAGAACCAAAAAAGACACACAAACCCAGCAAAGTGCACCCCCGGCCCGAACCCAAACACACAAAGAACAACACCTCAGCAAAGAAAGTTATAAGAATAACAGCAATTCAGGACCCAAACAACCAACCAGACCAAACCGAAACAAACCCACAGCTATATACACAGAAAAGATATATTTGTATACAACTGATTCATAAACAAACCAAAAAAACAACAACGACAAACACAAACAAAAACAAATCAACAGACGAGGCAGTCTATAAACAATACCATCCAGACAATCAATCAGTCAGACACATAGACCAACAAACAAACGAACAGACCAAAAAAACTAAACAGGCAGATAGACAAGCGAACATACACACAGACAAACAGACAGACCAAACAAAAAGACAGCTGCAAACAGAGAAACGAACCCAAACAAAGCCACACAACAACACCACAACAACAAAGAAAAGGAAGACGAAAGAAAAGACGAAAGATAAACCACCCAAGAAAAGAGAACGAAACACCAAAACAAAAAGAAAAACACAAAAAAACCAGCACCCCCAAAAGAATCCTGCAAACCAACGCACAACCACGAAAGACAAAAACCCCACACAACAACCCCACCCCACCAAAAACCCGACTCCCAAACCCACCAACAACCCCACCACCCGCCCCACACGCCACACTAGCGACCCAAGCCACACGACGCGACCCCACAACACCCACCCCCACCACACACGCCCCAACGACGCCGCCCGACCCCCCCTCCAACCACCCCACCCCCTCCCACCCCCACCCCAACCACACCCCCCCGAACACGGCACATCACCCACCGACGGCCGGACACCGAGGAGAGACCCCGACGCCACCCCGCGCACGTTCTCCCAGATAAGATGCAACACGACACATAACCCTCAAGATAAGCAAGATGATAGCAAAGAACCTTGCTCAAAAAAAATGTTGATTCTTGGGGTATTGCCCGACAAATCGAAGAAATTGAAAACAATAATGAATCTTTTATGTAAGGAAGCCAGACATAGGGATCGAAATATTTTGTGAACAATATGTAGTTTGGGAGACAGTAACTAATTTTTATCATATAATAATTATTAACTTGTATCGTGTAAAGTTAATTTTTGGATTTCGTAACTTGGGAAAAAATTTAAAAAAACAAAACAATTTTTTAACAAATATATATAATAACAAAAAAAAAGTATTTTTCTCACTCCGACTCTTAATACTGCAAAAACACACAATAACTTATACCCAGTAAAAAAAATATGTAAATAGAAAGAAAATGAAAGATGAAAAATTAATGATGATGAATATAGTGTATAATAGATAGTATAATGATAATTATATACTACCCGATATAACTCACTATAAATACATACTAATCACCCCTATACCCTACTACAACGATAACTACCGTCATACCGCCCAACTAAATAATATACCCCAGACTCTCCCGAATAACCCCGATAATACTAGTAACTCACATACCCACAATAATACCCAACTAATCACCTTATACATAAATATTATATACCCCCACCGAACTCACTCTAACCTACCCATATATATACTATCACCTTTATGAGACGCTATACCTCATTACAAATACATATACTACCACACCATTATGATAATACTCCACATATATACGTATAATATACAATATACTAAATACCGTATTAACTATATAACTATACATAATCTACCTACCGAATACTTATATAACATATAGAAGTACTACCATAACAATATACCCTATATTAACCAGTATGAGCTAGACACGTATAGTAATATAATATATAGTATGAGTATATATCTAATATATATATAAGTATTAAATAGATATATAAGTAGAATATAAAAGAGTAACGTATGATATACTATATATAATATAATATAAGTAAATTATAATAAATATAGATTAAGGTATATATATATACTATAGAAATAAATAATATACATTATACTCAGCTTACAACTATATATATAATGGCCCTGAGTAATATATATATATATTTATATTTATGAATATACATAGAGAATAGTAATTATAGAGTAGATATACTAATATAAGCTAACCAAGAATTTGGTATAATAGATATAGTAATAGTATTAAATATATATATACATAATAATATTGCTAATATATAATATACGCTATATAATATCGGTATTTGTATATATAATATAATATATATACTATAATAAGTAAAAGAACCGAGGATTACGAAGAGCGAGGGAGAACGAGTATGATTTATCTCACCGAAACAAAAAGGATGGCGTAATAAATATTATATATAAAAAAAAATATATTATTTAGATATATTAGTAAATTTGTATATAATATATAAGATATATATAAGTAATATAAATATAAATATAACTATAAATATAGATATATAATAATATATTATATATTATATAATATATGATATACGATTATAAATATAAATGAGTAATACCTAATAGAGTAAATATAATAATACATATAGAAATATATAGTAATATATATATTAATATAAAATATAGTATATATGATAATAATATATAAAGATATATAAATATAAAATACATATATAAATAATACTAATAAGATATATAATAAATAGTATAATATATATTAATTATTAATTAAAAAATATATATAATACTATATATATATATATGAGAATAATATATATATATATATAATAATATATATATTAATAAGAGTATATATAGAATAGATATATATAGTATAATATCTATATATTCAA
>JABUQX010071325.1:20000-25000 GCA_015478945.1 Trachelipus rathkii | reverse complement strand
TATTTTCATATTCCTCTTTCAGTTTTGTTGAGTGACCTATTGGAATCGAAGCAAAACTATTGCCCTTGTTCAATAAAACACACTTCAAGCTTCTCGTTGAACTATCCATAAACAATCGCCAATCTTCTGGTCGGTATTTAGGTAACCCCATTTGGAGTAGGAGTCCAGGGATGTTCCTACAGTATACTAGGTCTTCTTCTTCAATGAAATATGGAAGAAGTACTACCTCTCTTGTCCGAAAAAAAGTTATTTTACATTCGGCCTTGAGACAGTTCTTTCACTTAGTCTAGATGCTAAAAGCTCAGAATCTTGCTTGGAGAGACTTAACTCTCGTACTAAATCATTGATCTCTTCCTGGAAGCTGTTGCTGTATAGAAGTACTTTACTTCAAATGATTCACTACCAACTATCTGCACATGTGACACCAACAAATCCTGGATATCTTCTTCATCAGACAATGCTAGGTCTGGGAGTGTAGTGAACACTGGGATGGGGAAATCGTCGGAGTGTGGTACAGGTCGCCTTGCTGATTCCAAATTCGGATACTCAAATTTACGTTTCTTGTAACGATTGATACCTTTCACATTAACCAAACAAAAATAACAGTCACTGTGGTGATTCTTTGGCTCCCGCCATACCATATAGGCACACCAAATTTTAAACTTTTTCTTCGTCCATTTTTCCACTGACGTAGATTTCGACACATTCACATTTATTCATCGTTTTACAGACCATATGGGGAGCCCAAGACCTTATCTTGGTCTCCCGAGTTTCATTCCAAAGTATATGCCAGATATGCTTGCTTCACAAGTTAGTAATATTTCTTCTTTGGTTCTCCTGGCAATATTCACCACAGATGTAGCAGAATACATTGGGGTTATTCAAACAGGCTCTTCGTAAAATACTCATAGTGTTCTGAAAATAGAAAAAAATAAAGTATATATAAAGGGGTAAGCCCCTTAAAAAGAAATAAACGATATTACTGTAAAAATATGCATTTAAAAAAATATTTGTATAAGAGTATATCTGGAACACCCTGTATCTCAAGAACTAGAGCCAATCTTGGAAAACTAATGTCATTTCTGAAATCAGCACACCCGATATGACTATAAATTCGCTAAAATATCTTGGCAGCAAAAAAAAAAATTTTGTTGGCCAGTGTAACACACCATTCTTTACTGTTTTTATATTAATAATATTAATTTCGTGATTAGTAAAAAAAAAGTAAAAAAAAGCAAAAAAACAAAAAACTTTAAACAAAAAAAACTTTACAAAAAAGTAAAGCTAAAACAACTAGCAAATTTAACTCATTATTTCAAAACAGGAAATTGTTGTGCTATTAAAAAAGTCCTAATCTGTTGGAAATCGATTTTTGGTTATATTTAAATTTCTCTTTCGAACCAGTGTAATTCAAGCCGCGAACTCGACGCCAGTTAAGGAATGGCTTAAATCCAAGAAGGCATTTCATATTATGAGAGATCATCCCACCCACACTTCCCCTCTTTTAGGAGGTGATTATTATATATATATATATATATATAATATATATATATATATTATATATATATATGATTATATCTTATTATTATATATATATATATATATATATATATATATATATATGTAAAATATATAGATAATGGTTATATATATATATATATATATATATATATATATATATATATATAATATATATATTATAATAATATATATATATATATTATATATATATATATATATATATATATAAATATATATATCTATATATATAATATATATATATATAATATATATATATATATAATATATAATATAAATATATATATATTATATATATATATAAATTGTTATTTATTTTTTTACAGAAAAAGACCGCTCACGGGCAGAGCCCTAATCAAGGAGAGGGTGTAGTCAATTAAAGTCCTGGAGAGGCGAAGCCAAGCCCAAGGAGAGAATAGCTCACATTCTCCCACCCGACCAGTTGCGAACCTGGAACCCTCGTTTTGTTTGGTTTGGTAGTCCCTACCACATTATTTTATTAAAATAAATATAAAATAAAAAGAAATACAAAAAATATACATATAAATACATATATAAACATACATAAATCATAAATATACACATATATACACATCATATGTATTCAAATATAGGTCAGCCTCCCGAAAGCAGCGTTCCGAGTTATGAAAGATATCCCAATTAAGGGTAAACCACAAAGATGGACAGAGTCGGGGTTTCTCGGCCTACCGGGGACGACGGGGGGGACTTTGTCTCAGTTCCTCCGTCGGCTCGAACCCCCTAAAAAGGAAATAAGAAAAATTAACATTTTCTCCAGAGCATTATAAAAAAAAAAACCATTTGTAAATCTTTGCTCTCGTATTACTGCAGGAATAGAAGGTTGATGAGAGCGTACGCTGCCAAACCTAAGATTATACTAATATTTAAGGTGTTATTAATAAATATTAGAATAAAATAAATTTTTATTTTAAGTTTCATCGATGAAATTGCTTGCTGAAATCAAAAATGTTATTTATTTTCCTGTAGCTGTTATAGTTTTTTAGTTACATGCATGATGCTTTCGGGAGGCTGGCCTCAAATATATATAACACTACCATAATAAGCATTATTGTTATTACTAACATCAACATTAACTTTGATATTATTAACATATCACCATCACTAACACTAACACTATTATCAATAAAATTAACATTAACAATATTACCATCACTAACACTAACACTATTAACAATAACATTAATATTACCACTGATTAATAACACTATCACTATTAACATTAAGGTCCTTAATAGCACTTGGGATTGTGAGATGGTGTCAACAGCAGGTCATACTATCCATACATGGAAAGTGACAATCAGCTGATATATGTTCCCAATTCCATGCATTATTTTGAGTGGTCCATCTGATAGACTAAACGATTCTGATGTATGATTAAATGCAAACATTTGAAATAATCAATATTCAATTCGTAAGGGCCTAGTGCTGCTTTTGTTTTAATTTCATTTTTTAATAAAAGTATGTCCGCAATTTCAGTTTTACTAATTAACGGGTAATATTAAATTGAAATTTAAATTTGATTTTCAATTCTAGTCATTGAAACAAAAAAAAACAAAAAAAAAAAAAAAAAAGATTTATGCACAAATTTAACAGTTCAATTTCTTCGCAAGATTTTAATTTGTTAAAAGTTGATAATTTTATCTCACTCATTTCGATCTTCACTAAATCAGTCATAGTACTTTCAATTACTTTTTCTTTCTCTTCTTTCTTTCCCTTTTCTTTCAGTCATGTTTTCTTCTCTTTCTACCACATCTTACTCCGATGACACCAGAAATCATATATAATTATATATATAATCTATAATATTATAAACTATATATATATATATATATATATATATATATATATAATACTATATATCTATATATATATATATATACATATATTATATATATATATTATCTATAATATAATATAATATATATATATATATATATATATATATATATAATTTATATATATAATATATATATTTATATATATATATATTTAATATATAATATATCTTTATATATATATATATATTTATATATATATAACTATATATATTTATATATATATATTATATATAATATATATATTTATAAGATATATATAATATTTATATATATATACTATATATATATTAATATTAATAATATATATATTATATATATATTATATATATATATATATATATATATATATATATATCTATATAATAATATATGCTATAATCTTTAGGTGGAAAAGGGGAAAAAAAGTTCGTCCCCTGGCCAGATCCACACTTATACCCCTCACAAAATCCCGCCATTGCTTCCTAATATATATATATATATATATATATTATATATATATATATATATATAATATATATATATATATATATATATATATATATATTATATATATATATATATATATATATATATATATATATATATTATATATATATATATATATTTCGTGTGTGCTTTGTTTATTTTAATGACAACCTAACCTGAACTAATCTAACTTAAACTTTAAGAAAAACTAATTCGAGACATTCTTTCTCTGCCATATAGTATATTTAATATATAAATATATATATATATATATATATATCTATATTAATATATATTATATTATATATATAATATATATAATATATATATAATTACTATATATATATATATATATATATATAATATATATATATATATAATATTATATTATATATATATATATATTAATTGAAATCGCCAATATATTTCAAAGGATTGTGGGGTGCAAAAACGTTAAAACCCGCAATAAAATGAAAATGTTACGTGAAAAGCTCTTTGAGACGAAAAACAATCACAGTTGGGGTTATGATCAAGATATTCTTTCGACCATTCTTTGCATTTGGCGAAAGTGAGTAAGTTTTTCTTAATTTTCAATAATGTAAATTAATACAATTACTTTCCTTATAAAAGTGTGGTTAGATATTGGAAACGTTTGTTACATAAGTTGCTTGATTGGAATATTATTAGTTAAGTAAATTATTTGATAATAAGAAATTACATTTATATTTTCTTGTTTTCGCTTATTTAAGAGCGCTTTGGCGAGTTCTATTTATCGAATCAAACTTAATCCTGAAGGAGTTGACTAAAGATTAGTGTCAATAGTGGCGCTGATAACCTATATTGATTGATTAGAATTTATATTAATGTTAGCATGAACTATTTTCAATCGAAAAACTTGGGTGTTCGATGGGTAGCGTTGTTTTTGTTGCCAACATGAAATATATGTTGTTTGTTTCCCATACAATGACAACTTCTTGACATACTTTTTGAAGAAGGCAGGTTTGAGATAAACCAGAGGAAATCGTGGAAAAAATTTCTGTCGAAAGAAGTTAGATAAACTTGAAAATGGAAAATAAAGAATCAAGAAAGAATTTTATAGGCATTTTCCAGTGTCAGGTC